>CAJVPP010003677.1:0-11049 GCA_910592005.1 Funneliformis mosseae | reverse complement strand
AAATGCGCATTTATTAAGTTTGATTTATGTAAACAAACTCCGGAACGTCATGTGACCATAATATTATTAAGTTATGTGACGTTACTAGCATGTAACCACGCTTAAAAAGTGGTGTTCAGAGACTTTTGGTGATCCTCTGTACATTAGAAATCAGCCAAGAATTAGTTAAAATTTAATCTATCTTATTTGTAGCCAATTGGCATACTTATTACCGATTAGCATATATTAAAAATTAGCTAAAATTTGACCTATCTTATTTATAGTTGATTGATATCCAATTTATATCTGATTGATATACATCAAAAATCAGCTAAAATTCGACCTATCTTATTTATAATCAATTTATATCTGATTGGCATATATTATAAATTGGCCAAGAATCAGCTAAAATTCAATCTATCTTATTTATAACTAATTGATGTCTGATTTACATCTGATTGATATACATCATAAATAGACTAAAATATTTTAAAATAAAATAAAATTCAGAAGGAAATATAATTGATATTTAGGATTATCAGCCAAATAATATTAAAAACATTCAATTTATTTTACAAATAGTATTTTCTATTAATTGAATTAACAGCCAAATATTTTTTTGCATTTTACCAGGCTGAAATTTGATAGTTAATCAGTATAAATTGACCTAAAATATAATAAATTGGTATTATACAATCATGACTTTCTAGATAAAATTCAGTATTCTATAATTCGATATTACAAGTTTCTTGTTCGCTAAAATAATACCGCATATTTGAAGAACTTAAGGTTTATACTAATGAACAAATACTAAAAAATGTTTAACCTTTCTGGATGGCAAATCAACCTTATATGTAAAATAATATTGGACCTGGCTAGAATAACAATCAATTGTATCATCATTTATAATAAATTTGGTCAAATGTACAAATTTTTAAATGTCGCAAAGACATCAATGATTTAAAGATTTCAGAACTAATTCAGCACTTTCTGAATTGATTCATTTTAATCTGAATCATTATACTATCTTTTGAATTCTTATTGAATAGTTTCCTAAAATCAAATGTAATATAAGTCGTATTGTAGTATTCAACCATCAAATTAAGCATTTCGCTTGAAATAATTATATTATTAAATAATGATTTAAAAAATTCGCTAGGAAATGGTTCACTACCAGTAATATTTGATTTCTTAATATTTTATGAATTCATCTAAAATCGATAGATTTCATCAGAAAAAAATTCGTCTATATCTAAAAGAAAACCAATTAAAGGCTAATTATCTAGCAATTCAAGCCCTTTTATCTCAATACCATTAGAACTTATAATACTGTTAATTTGAATATCAAACATCAATCGACGCATTAGCTCAAGTTTAATTTTTCTATTACTATTCGGTAAAGAACCTAAAAATCATTTATAAATTAATAAGCTGATTTATTCAAGTAAATTCTCAAAAAAAAATATCTAATATTCCATTCATGCGTTCAAAAGAAAAATACCAAAATGCATATAATAGACCATAGTCTCTTAAGCAATCATACAAATACAGAGAAAGGTGAAGATTTGGTGTAATTTTGTTGCGTCTGTGATTATTTCAATCAACTTCACCATCTCAATTAATCTTCAATATACTTTATGTAATAGATCTGATTATACAATCAATCAGCTTACTAAAATTGTACAAATCCTTACGAAATGTATAAAATCTTTTTATCTATAATCAGAAAATGTTCTCAAAGTGAAACAGTGGCATATATAGTACAAAATATTTACTACTGATCGGTTATAAAATTAGAAAATTCTTCTCCTTTATGAATTTTACTCAGAGTTCAATTCAGATCAAAAGGAATCTGAAACTCGTTCATCTTTTTTTGAATCTTATTTAGAGAATTTAATATCAAAATCCCTTTATTGATTCAGATTCGTTTTACTATCTATTATGCAATACCTAAAATAGGTAATGCATTAGATCAATTGTGATATATTTTATAGGATTAAAATATGGCAAAAGTAATAATTTAGACCATCTTATGCCACTTTGCTTTACAAATCATTTTTATAAAGCATCTAAATTGTAGCATCTTCATTCTAACATATTTTGATGATATTTAATTAGATCTCGTATAATGAAACAATTATCGATATTATCCATTCTGGCAAAATTATGCTGATAATTTTTATAATTTACTTTTTTTACATCTATGACATAATACTAAAGCCAAAATATGTCCACATATTTTTCTAGTGACCAGTATATCACATGAAACAAAAATT
This sequence comes from Funneliformis mosseae, assembly GCA_910592005.1. Taxonomy (NCBI): domain Eukaryota; kingdom Fungi; phylum Glomeromycota; class Glomeromycetes; order Glomerales; family Glomeraceae; genus Funneliformis; species Funneliformis mosseae. The sequence continues at coordinate 8,794 of CAJVPP010003677.1, read as the reverse complement.
AAAACTGCACAAATGTTCTTTCCTTTAGAATATTTATATATTTTATCTATTATAAATCTATCCTAATATGATTCCAATTTATTTACAATCAGCATTAAATAGTGATTTATTTTATGTAACTGACTTCGTTTAGTCTGAATAAAAAACCAATTTTCACATTTAAATCAGATATCATGAGGCAAATTGCATATAGTGGCATATATTACTCTGATACTATAAACAGTACTACCATATGGCTAGAATTATTTGAGATTTAACATTAATCTAAGATGAGAATTAGTCACTTCATTTTGAAAAAAATTTGCCGAATCTTCTTGTAAAATTCTTTTATTATTTATCACATTTTCACTATTATATATATCAGTCATAATGTTATCAAAATGCTGATAATTTATTCATAGTCTCAGGCTAGTTTCAAAATTAGGCTGATGATATATAGAAGTAAGTTATTGCCAAATTCTAGAAAATGAAAAAGATTAAATTAGATCAAATTAAAGTTCTATTTGTCGATACAATTTTTTAAGATAATATAATATTGCAAAATCATGTTTTGTGAATTGATGAATTGAGAAATTCTATATACTGATATTTCATTACAATTAGTATATTATTCTGTTGAAAATTCACCACTTCCTATTTTTGATACAGCTTATAATATTTGAAACAAGAAACAAAATGATGAAATCGATCATTTAATCTAAGTGCTTTTTTCATTAACGTTAAGTATATTGAATTTGGAAATTTTTTAAATTTGTCACTTCTAATTTCTGTCAGAACTAATTTCATAAATTTTATTAACGCCTCAGTTGCAAACTCTGTAATGTTGAATCTTGTCTAAAATGATATGATCCAAAGTATAATTTACAAAAATCAGTTATCAATTAATTCTGTATTTGATGGATTTTAAAATAGCTCGTAATCTAGTGATACATAATCTTCAAAAGTTTCAAAATCATCCTCTACAGAAATATTATCATCTTCAGATTTACCTATAATATAATCTTCTTCAGTGGTAAATTCTAAAGATTCTAAATGTTAATCAGCTTCTGCTTCAGGATCATCAGAAGAATTTATGCCAAATTTTGGACGATTTGTGTATTTTCTTATACATCTCTGAGGTAAAAAAGTAAAATCAAAATCTTCTTGATATCTATTATCAAATTCATATTTAACAATTTTTATAATTTGTCTAGTCAAAGTCAATGTTGACGATTCTCCTATTTCATTTTGTATTCTGAATTAATGAAATGTATTTGAAATAGAACTTTGTAAATTTTGATATCTAACTCTAGTATTATGAGAGGTTAATGGCCTAGAAGTAGATATATTTTCTTCATTAGTTAAATCACTAATCGACCTACTTGTTCTTTATGAGAAAATGTATTTAAAGATTAAAAAGTAGAAATATCTTCTTTATCAATTAATCAAGAAATTGATCTATTTCTTCTACAAGAAGATGTATTAGAAGATTAACTAGATAATAAATTATTATCATCACTATATATTTTATAAATTGACCTTTTTCAGCTCATTTTTATTTTATAATTGAGAAATTAAGAGGAAAATAAAAGTTTGAAATGGAGTTATTTTTAAGGATGATTTTAGTTAAATTTTATATTTTTTTAAAAAAATGCAATAGTTTCACAAATATTTATATTATTATATTAAACTATTATTTTCCTTTTTTAGTAAGTGTAAACAATTAAACAAATTTACTTTTTAAAATAATTGTAATGTTTATAACTATTTTTGTTAAGTTGTTTTGATTTAATGTATCGATAAATTATTTCTGAATCTTATATTAATTTAATGTATGATGAAAGTATTGTTTCTGATTTATTTAAATGTGTTTTGATCTAATGTATTGATAAATTATTTCTGAATCTTATATTGATTTAATGCATAATAAAAGTATTATTTCTGATTTACTTTAGTACGTTTTGATCTAATGTATTGATAAATTATTTTCAAATCTTATATTGATTTAATGCATGATGAAAGTATTATTTCTAATTTATTTAAGTGCGTTTTGATCTAATGCATCAATAAATTATTTCCAAATCTTGTATTGATTTAATGCATGATAAAAGTATTATTTTCAATTTACTTAAATGTATTTTAATTTAATATATTGATAAATTATTTCTGATTTACTTTAAGTACGTTTTGATTTAATATATTGATAAATTGTTTCTGATTTACTTTAAGTCTTTTTTAATACAAAATTAAAGTATTATATTACATTAATAATTGTTTCCGATTTACTTTAAGTATTATATTGATTTAATATATTATCTAATATAACTATTTGAATTTATTTTTGGCATATATATGAAAATTTATATAAATAAGCTTGATTTTTTCACTTCTTAAAAAAATAATTTCAACTCAAACTTTATCTTTTTAAATGAAATTTTATCTTTACAATCAAATTTCTTCTTTTAATTTCTTCTTTTTACAATTCTTTCGTAAAATGTTATCAAAATGCTATACAAAAAAATCGTCACAAGAATAAAAAGAACATAAGTTAAATTTTATCAATCAATCAGCCAATTTTTTAAATAATAAACCTATTTTTTTGCTTTTCTATAATAGAATCTCAGTCGTAAATAACACCAACAAAATGTTTCCAATAAAAAAATCAGCCAATAAAGAGCCAGAACGTAAGTTGAATTTTATCAATCAACTAGCCAATTTTTCAAATGATAAACCTATTTTTTGCTTTTCTATAATAGAAAAAAGACAAAATGCATCTATATAATATCATTTGAGAATAAACTAATTGTTTTAGATTATAAGTTAATCATAATATAATACTATTTTTATATTAATATTAAATAACTTTTCAAATTATAGACGTAAATTTAAGAAAAATGCAAAGACAATATGAGAAAATTCAGCTTCTATTAAAATTTTAAATAATAACCAATGGCAAGTACTTCAGCTGCGACTGAATTCGAGATTTTTAATGATTTAAATGATTTAGAATTAAGTATATTATTTTTATTTATTTCTATTCATTATTTTATAATTAACCATATATTTTCTTTATTTCTACATAGAGAATCAAATGTTAAAAGAAATTTTGCTGAATTTACTAAGAGAATCAAGAAATTAAAGCAACAAAATTCTGTTTTTTTGAGAAAAAACTAATTTTTTGCTAAAATAAATAAGGAATTCAGCAATGAAAATAAAGATTTACAGAAGAAGTAAAAATTCGTATATTAATATCCTATATTTACAATAATTAATTTTTCTTTTTTAATATTTAAGACTTGACCAATTTAAGAGATTATAACTACCCAGATCATTGAAGCAGTCTGATGCTAGTTCTCCTGTAAAATAAAGAAAAATCAGAAAATCATCATCAAAATCAAAAAGAAAAAAACCAGTATATTGTACTGATAATAAATTGGAATTAACGTAAAATAATTCTGAGAATGACAATAATTTAATAACAAAAGAGGCTAACGTAAAAGAAGTCAGAATATATTTGAATTTATGTTTAAATAATGTAAATTTTTAGCTGATTGTTTTTTGCTTTTTGTATTTAGACTAAAATAAAGGTAGTTTTGAAAACCATCAGCTCAAAGAATGATTTAGACTATGATGAATCTTTCAATAATGAGAAAAATGCCACATTATATTATAGTCTGATTCTGAAATTATAAAAGTTCTTAACTCTGAATTTTCAGTCTTCTATTGATCAACTTATAAACTGGTTAAAAACTTTCATAAGTCACGTCAGTTAGCTTAAAGAATTAAGAAAAGCGGAATGAACCCTTCAAAGCTGTAACAAATTCATAATAATAATCAAATAAATGAAGTAAGAAAATAAAATATATTCTGAATTTGGGTCTATTTGAATCAATAATTTAATATTATTTATTATTTATTAAAAAACAGCTCAACAAGTAAAGGTTACAAAGTATTTATTTAAAGAAAATGACCAATGAATTGCGAAATTTGAAAGGTGATCTTTACTCTGAATACTTAGTAATTGCCTATACTATTTATCAGAAATCAGCAAAACAGATAAAGAAAATCATCAAAGATCTATTATCGCTATATATGACTATTCTTAACGATCAGCTGAAGTTTATTGTTTTCTTTATATATTTTAAATTTATTTAGTATATTCTACTAATATTCTTTCTTATTTTTTTTTAGCTGAAAAATTTACTGAAAAAAATACTTGATCCTTGTGCTACTGCAACATCATCATCTCAAATTCAATGAAAAAGAAAATACAATAATGATTTGTAGCATTATGACTGGTCACATCCCTATAATATTCTAAGTGATTATATAAAGCATAACCTAATATGATCTATGATACTGAGATTAAAGCAGAAGTTACAACTGCAGAAGAATATGTAACTGAAACTGAGGAATATACTGAAATCTAAGGGGGTTTCATTCACTGCTGAAGAAAGTAAAGTTGATCTTATAATAAACAATAGCGAACGATAAATTTTTGGGTGATTTAAGGTGAGAGCAGATCAATTTTATTAATTATTTTTTATTTTTTTTAGGGTGATTTAGGGAATAGAATGATTTTTTATTATTATCTTTACATTTTTTACAAATGATTTAGGGTGGAAACAGGTCGATTTTATTATTATTTTATTATTATCTTTACATTTTTGCAGTGATTTGGGATGAGAATAGATCAATTTTATTATTATTTTATTATTTTCTTTATAATTTTTTCAGGCAATTTAGGGTGGAAATGTGTTGATTTTATTATTATTTTATTATTTCTTTACATTTTTTTCAGTTGATTTGAGTGGGAACGAGTCAATTTTATTAATTATTTTTACATTTTTTTTCAGGCGATTTGGAAAATGAGTTAATTTTCATTATTATCTTTACATTTTTTTTGAACGATTTGGGTAGGAATAGATCGATTTTATTAATTATTTTTTACATTTTTTTTCAGGCGATTTGAAGAACATGTTGATTTTTTATTATTATCTTTATGTTTTTTCAAAGAATTTTGAGTGAAAACAGGTCAATTTTATTATTATTTTATTATTTATTTTACATTTTTTTTAGGCGATTTGGAAAATAGATCAATTTTTTATTATAATCTTTACATTTTTTTAGATGATTTGGGTGGGAACAAGTCAATTTTATTATTTCTTACATTATTTTTTCAGGTGATTTAGGTGGAAATAGGTTGATTTTATTATTTCTTACATTTTTTTCAGATAATTTAAGGTGAAAATGGGTCAATTTTATTATTTTTTTATGTTTTTAGGTGATTTTAGGTTGATTTTTCTATTTTTTACATTTTATATTTATTATTTTTACATTTTTTAGGCGATTTCAGAAGGAATAGATCATATTTTTATCATATATTATTTATTTATCTATATTTAGAATGATTTAAGAGGATTTTGAAAAAAAATAGATCATATTTTATTATTTTATTATTCTATTTTTAATAGGAAATTAATCAGCAGGTTTTAGTGATATTTTTTTTGTTATATTTTTATATTTTTGCAAATTTATATTAGGTTTTATTATTAATAAAATTTAATATTTAATAAATTTAATAAATAAAATGTATTGATTATTGATACTGAATTACTTATCTAATTGGAGTCGATCAGCATTGATTAATATTTGAATGTTACTAAATTGATACTGAATTGGGGCTAATTTTAGACTGATTTATGGTTAAATTGCTTGTCCAATTAGAGTTGATCAGTGTCGATCAGTGTCTGAATTGTTACTGAATTGATACTGAATTGAGGCCAATTTTAGGCTGATTTATAGTTGAATTGCTTATTCAATTGGAGTTAATCAGCATCGATCAGTATCTGAATTATAGCCAAATTGAGACTAATTTTAGGCTGATTTATGGTTATTTAAGTTCTGAATTGATGCCAAATGGCTATGTCTGATTGGAGTCAATCAATATCTATCAGTGTTTGAATTGTTGCCAAATTAAGACTAATTTTAGGCTGATTTATAGTTGAATTTAAGTTCTGAATAGCCATGTCTGATTAGAGATCAATTAGCATCAATTAGCACCTGTTTATATTGATCAGAAAATATGGCAAATTGATCATAAATAGTATCAAAATCAGCCTAAAATCTGCTATCTGATTTTTAGTTGATTTGGACTATTTTGATTAGTATATATTAATAAATTTAATTACATTTACTTAAAAAAAATACATTTGTTTTAATCATTGATATTAAAATATGCATTTATTAATTTGACATAACTTAGATTAAAATTTCAATTTGATATACTAATAATAAATGAATTTAATATAATTTAGACACAAATTTTAATTTGATATAACTCAATTTTAAATTTGTACTCATTTTAATTTAATATGTAACATATACACTAAACTACAATAAATTATTGGATTTTATAAATTTTATTTAGTAATATATAGTAAAATTAAAGATTTTTAAATTGTATAAAGTTTATGAATTTTTAATAAAATTCACTTTAAATTTTTTATTTAATAACCAATCAACTATAAATTTAAAAATATAATTCAAAATATTTTATTTATAAAATACTGAAATAATACTCATTTGTAAAGTAATAAACAATACAATTTTATATATAAAAATGTAAAAAAAATATATAAAAAATTGTTACTTATACTTTAATATAAGAAAATTTTTTCATGTTTTAAAAAATTTTTTTTTTTATTTTAATATCTAAAAATTATAATTGATCAGTTATTAAATAAAAAAAATCAGATAACTTTTATTGAAAAATTGTAAACTTTTATGCAATCTGATGATTTTCAATTTTACTATATATTACTATGTAAAATTTATAAAATCCGATAATTTATTGTAGTATAGTGTATATATTATAAATTATTAATATAAAAATAATAAAATATAAAAAAATAAATGAAAATAAATGTTTAAAATTTAAAATAATTACATCATTATTTAAAACAATTTTTATATTATATAATTATTAATATTTGATAAGTATTTATTGCTAAAATTTTAATAATATTATAAAAATATAATATGTGATATTAATACTATTTGATTTAATTATATTACAGAAATTTTAATAGTGAAAACTAAAAAAATCAGTTTTTTAAGTTTTTTAAATGTTTTATAAAATTATGTAATTATTAGAAAGTAATTCAAAAGTTCTAAATACTTTAAAACTTCTTACAAAATGCAAATAATAATAATGTTTTTATTTTATTTAAACTTTATAAAGAACTTTAACAAAATAATTAAGTTATTAAATAAATGATTTAAAAGATATAATATGTTGAAATTTATGTTTTTTATTTATGTATAATATATATTAATATCTAAATCTAATAAATACCTATTATAAAATGGTATTTTGATGACTTTATTAATAATATAACCTTTATAATAAGTAATATTAAAATTTCTAAAACAAATTTTAATATAAATTTGATTAAAAAGAATTATGCTGATATTATTATAATAAATAAATAATGAATAAAAATTATTGGCTAATAAAAGTTATAAAAAATAATACATTTATTCTAAATAAAGATGACATTACAACTAATTACAACTAGTGATAAATAACATTACAGAGTTGCAACTATTTGTAATATTAATAAAAATTGGATTACAATTAATTGCAACCAGTAATAAATAAATATCATATAGTTGTAATTAGTTATAGTATTATATTTAATCCTAAGCAAAAAGAGTATGTAAAAGATAAAAATATAAGATGATCATGAAAGAATATTCTTGTGAAATTTCAAAATGATTCTAATCTATATTAAATCTTCCTTTAAATATACTTATTTGCAATCTTTATTTTATTATAATAAATCATAATAAAGAAAATTAATAATTTTAAATTATCAACTATTTATACGAAGAATACTAATTATCAATATTAAATACCATATATTTTTCATAATAATCTTTTATATTTAGTTAAAAAATATAATAAATTAAAAATTTTATATTATAAAACTTATGAAGAACTTAAGTAAATTAATTAAATATATAACGAAAAAATTATATATATATTTTTTTAACTTTAATTTTTAATGAAAAATATTTATTTATTTCAATTTTAATAAAATTTTTTAACTTCAATTTCTAATAAAAAGATTTATTTAATGTTTAATATTTTATATAAAAAATAATATAAAGATGACAAAAAGCCACTTTATAATCCTGATAAATTTAAAAAAAAAGAATTAAAATTACAAGAATTTTTTAAAAATTTTGTTGCTAATACAAATTCCTGAAAAAAAAGTTTTACAATAAATTAACAAAATAAGAAAAAACTTATTATAATATATTATCTTTTTAATAATAAATTTATTAGTAATGTAAAAAAAGGCATAAAATTTTTGTTAAATGCATTAAGAACATCAATGTTAATAATTGAAACTTTAACAAATGCTAGTTTTACAATCAGAAAATAAACTATTTATAAATAAAAAATTCAGCTAATTAATTTATATCAATAAACTATAATTAATAATGTATTTATTTTAATTTTATTATTTTAATAAAATATTATTTAATTGCTTTTAATATAAATAACTATTTTAAATTTTTAATTATTTGTTTTTTGATTTTCTTAAGTTTTAATAAGAAAATTATTTAATTATTTTTAATATTGATAATTATTATTCCTTTAAGCATTTTGCAAATAAATTTGCCTGTAATTTTATTTACAGTAGCGGTCATAAGTATCTGACTGCCTTTAACTCCAGCTACAAGTAAGTAAATTCAAAAATTTTTTTTTATTTAAAAAATACATAACTAACTAACTAAAATTAAT
>CAJVPP010003676.1:0-11054 GCA_910592005.1 Funneliformis mosseae | reverse complement strand
AATAAATTTTTTGTATAAAAATCAAAATTTAAAAAATTCGCAGGCAAATTTGCCTGCTCTACAGTTTAAGGGATAATGAACACTCATAACCTTACAATTAAAATGATTAAAATCAAAGCTCACACTGACAACATCTTCAACAACAAAGTTGACGCTCTGGCAAATCCAATCTAAACACCATAGCCCTTCAGCTCTATACATACAACAAATCTCGATGCTATTTCACACATAATAATGCTCTAGTACTAATATCTATCAAACAATTTTGCAAAAAATTGTTTTGTGAACGTTCTCTTTCATGGTTACTTCAACTTTCTGTCCTTGCAAAACACTCATAGCTATATCAAATTAACTGGTTTGCTACCCCCTTTATACTCAATGATAATACAGTAATACAATCTACATCATACTCCGTCTCCTTCATTAGAAGAACAAAATATCAACATCTTCTTGAAATATTACCAACTTCTGAGATTCTCAAATTAAAACATCTATCTATTTATAATCCTTTGCTTTTATACCTCAGATGCGACATCGCTGATGAAAACTTTTATCACATATGGATGTGTCTTACTGTCAACTACGAAATAAAAAAGATAATTTAATAATCAAAAATCTATTTAAAAAATATTACCTATGCACATGATTATGAAATTGAACAGTTGAACATATGGCTGCTTGACACTTATAATACTTCTGAATTTTTTGCTCTTATCAGAGGCATAGTTCCAGTACCCCTTTTTAAATTCTTTCTAAAAAAACTTTCATCCCAAAGTTTAGCTTTAGCTGCTTATTCTTCTTTTATGTATTTAATCTTTGAACTCATATAAAACGTTTGGCGTGATCATTGTTAACTTGTTCATGATTTTGAAAAATCTTCCAACATTACCCTTAATCTCAAGGCTGCCAATTTTGTCACATCAGGTTATGATTTATCCTCTAACCCCTCCGCTTATTCTTTTAGCTCTCCTCCAATATCTTTGATGATACGGATGGGATCTTATTGGTCAAATTTTTGGTGCAGTAGTGGTCTCGTCCTCTTCGCTTTCTTACGTAGTTTTACTTAAAATGTGATTTTTCTAGCTTATGTTATAAATTGATTTTGGGGAAGTGTAGGGTCAATCTTCTATAGTTTTAATCTTAGATTAGTTCTTTACGAGATTTTTGTAATTTCTTTTGATTTGTACTTTATTTTTATTTTACTTTTATAATAAAGTTATTGCGAAACTACCGCACTTTAAAAAAAAAAATGATGTTAAGCAGTCATTTACAACCATTAAACTATCTAGATTCATAATTTTATTATTTAAGCAATTTATTAGAAGACCAGTTTTTAGAAATTGGTTTTTTGCTTCACATAGTTCAAGCTTTTCAAGCATCATCCAGATATTCAAAATAGAGACTTTACCAATTGCCTCACAATAAAGTTTTTTCAAAGAAATTTCCTCTTTATGTTGCTCTAGTTCAAAAAGTAGATTATTGCAAAATATTTTATAATTAGCTACAAATTTCTTCTAGGTATCTCAGCCCTTTTGGATTCAGACTGAAATATTTTATATATAATAGCAGAGACCGTATTCAACTATATGTTATATATGTAAATAAAGTAAAAAGGCATTTTAATAAAATAAATATTAGGTGCAAAATTCTTTAGAATTAAAAATCTATTGTGCTTTAGTTTCTTTACCATTAATATCTGCTCACAATTCAATTTTGTATTAAGCTGAACTGGAATTGTTCCAATGCAGTGGTATAAGAAGTGACAACTAACTTTGTGATTTTTCATAATAAAGTTATTTAATTTATATTTTTTTGTGAGATTATTAATGACAGCATAGAATATATTATCAAATAATGTAAAATTTTTATTCTTTAATTTTAGAAAGAATCCATTTTTTTTGAAATATTCATTGAGAACAGTTTCCAATACTTGTAGTAGTTCACTAGTATCATATAAAAACTGTAAAAATTTTGTATTGCACATCTAATGTTTCTCTTTATCTCCTTCTTTTTTAGTAAAATAATCAAAAATTTCAATAATTAATTTATTTGATAAGAGAAGACACTTGATAAATTCGAAGGAATATTCTATTACTTTAAAGTTATTGATAATATCTTGTGATTCTGTCTCTGATAAAAACATTTGGACATAAAAATATGTGGTTTCAGATTCTATCATTAAAGGTCTAAGGGCACACAATATTTCTTTAAAATATTTTTTCACTTAACTCTCCTTTCTAACTATTTTTGAAAATGAATATTTTTTGATACTCATCGATATGAAGTACTATAATAAGTTTCTTATTGAGCCCATTTAGTAGATGATTTTAAATACTTTCAAGAACAACATTTATTCTGAAATATTTAAAAAAGTGACATACTCCTAAAATGCTTTAAATGATATTACTCTACTGTCTTTATGTATAAAATAGTCATAGGCTATCCTATATCTGAGAATAATAGATGCTGTCAGATTTATATCAAGATCACAAAAGTGAGAATCAGTTACGAAATTAAGAAGCAGATAGAAGTATTCTGATTTCTCCCAACTAAATGGTGGACTTTAATCTTTTTTAAAAGAGTTAAAGAACTCATTACCCTAACGGGTTTTACCTGATAAAATATATGAGATTAACAATATATAATGTATATATAATTACAAATAAATAGAATGAGTACCTATTCTAGCTGCCTTAAGTGGGATACCACGCTTTAATATAATTATATTAAAGCGTGATATCCCACTTAGACTAGGTTATAGTATCATGCTATAATCTAAATACCATGCTATAATTTAATGACTACAACCTAATTACTACGCTTTAATCTGAATACATAACCTGGTTACCACTCTTTAATCTACCCTTTTTATTTTGATGTTACTGCTGTTTGCATTCTAATTATATATTTATACCTTTCTTGGTATTTGCATTTTTCTCATATGTATAATTTTGTTACTACATTATAATCTAAATACCACCCACGCTTTAATTTAACTACCTCTCTTTTCTTCCTGTTTCTACTCCACTTGTAATTTAAGTTATATATTGATGATACTGACCTCCTGCATCTGATTGGATGTCAAATTCTATATTAAAGTACTCACCTTTTGCGCCTATTTAGTTGCCTTTCTAGGTGTCAAAGTAGCGTAAAAAAAAGGAAAAAAATACAGAATAGTGTCGGCCAGAATGCCAAAATATGAGGTATGCCATGAGTATACTGAGCTTAGTTGTCAGGTTGGTGACCCTCATAAAATATTTAATAAATACATTCGTTTTATAAATGATCACAAATTGGAACACTGAATTGTGAACTCCGTTAATGTTCCCTTGATCTATGTTTTTTTTGCATGTATATTACAATAGTTATATTTGTCACTAGTGTCACATGTTCTGAATACTAACTAGTAACAGAACTAGTGGCACGTTTGTTATCTTTCTTGGGATTATTAGGCTTCTGCCAATATTTTTATATTTCTGAAGAAGGATACTCTGAATATACATACCCGGATGTCTTTCTTCTTAATGGCTGGTATAAGTAGGCAGTATATATTGATTCTGACTAGACGCAAAATTATATAGCTAGTTTGCGTTAATGAGGGTCTCTCATACCCGAGTACATACTAGTGTTAGGGTAGGTAAGTTCCAATATTTTATAATAGATTACGAACTTACCTACCCTAAATACCACCCATTCTTGATGGGTTTATTTCTGATTCTTTTGCTAACTTTGTATCTCTTTTTGTATACCTCTATATTATGCGGAGGCTATACCCAAGTATATATCTAGAAAAGTGTAGTCTTCTTCCAATTTTTATATAATAGATTACAGAAAAGACTACACTTTTTCAGATATATCTGCTTGTCTTTTATTTACGATTTGCTTACTAGCTTGCTATACATCTCTTTTTTCGAAGGGTAAAAAAAATTAATTAAATATATCTGAAATATATTGTGATATAATAACTTTACCTACTGTCAACATGTATACCTCAACTATTTTCGACCAAACTGATCGTATTGGAACTCTCGCCCGCTACGACGGCACCGATCCCTTAGCCAGTATTCTATCACATAATAAGATCATAGTAGAATATGATAACGGGATGACTGCTTTACTTCAACAAAGCCTATTCGACAAGCAACCCATACATTTCATGCTTACTGAAGTTAGTAATGATACCAAATATATAAATGGGGTCTCTACTTATATTTTGCGCATTAGTGGTTGCTTGATTAATAGGCAAAAAGCAGTCGTGAATATTATAGACATCCAACCCTTCTTTGATGTCAAAGTTCTTGAAGATATACCACTATCTACGTTTAAGACCAGATTAGTAAATATATTATCCAATACTCTCAAAGGTACATCAAAATTTAGGATCGAGGATATTTGTGCTTTTCCACTTCAGGGTTATTATACAGAAAAGAAAGCATATATCTGTATAAGAACATGGAACCATTTTGATCAGTATAATACCCTAAAAGCAGTTTGTGAAGTTGGCATTCATATAGCCTCAGATGATCTAAACTGCCAGTATTATTACCGCAAAGTAGCTCGTGAAGAATGATTACCTCTTTCAAGCTGGGTCGTATTAAGCAATTATTTATACGAATTCATCCCAGATGGTACTTACCTATTTCGACTATCTGTGGATAATTATAATTCAATAAGTGAAAATGATTATAATAATCCATTATTCTTCTCGGCACTTACGAGGGATCAAACCCTTATACTCACATAGGATATTGAGACATATAGTTTACAAAAAACAGGCGAGGTGCCTAACGCAAAATATGATGAAGACAAAGTGTTTATGATTTGTATGACAGTACATTAGAAAGATGATCCTAAACCATTAAAACAAATCTGTCTTATTGATATTGCAACAGCACCAGACTTACGCTTGATCATAATTGTATGTAAATCCTAGACAGATTTACTAAAAGCATTTGCTTTATGTTGGAAACTTCTAGCCTCAGACATACATATAAGCTTTAACGATTCTTAATATGATTGGCGGTTTATTGTGAAGAAAGCTAATAAATTAGAAATTCTCGAATGGATGTTCAATCATATGTCATTCAAGCCATCCAGCCTGGAAAAAATTATAAAATGGGAATATCGATATAATATGATAAAAGTAAATGATGGAAAATTCCATTCGAAACATCTTAAAATTCCAGGATGTGTAGCTATTGACGTCTGACCCTGTTTTATGGGAATTTATTCTAAGGCTGAAAAGAGTAGTTTAGCATTTTACCTAAATGAATATGGACTCAAAAGTAAAATAGATATGCCTACTCACCGCATGAACAAATATTATAAAAGGGCATTAAAAGAGTCAGATTTTATGTCAGCTGAACAAATGCGTGAAGTGGTCAAATACTGCATTATCAACGCTCTTAGTTGCCAGCGGTTAATGGTAAAGCATAATGCAATTAATAAGTATAGAGAGGTAGCATCCGTAGCCTTCTTGTTATTATTTGATGCATATTATTTTGCGAGAGGTATGAAGGTTTGCAATCTTTTAAGTGCTAGTGTGTGGCAAAGAGAGATTCTAACCAGTATGATTTCAAGCCAACAAACAGAAACTGGAAAATTCCCTGGAGCCTATATTTTCCCACCAGTAAAGGGTTTCAAAAACAGACGTCCTATAACTGGCTTAGACTTTACATCATTATATCCTAGCCTTATTATGACTTACAACCTCTCGTCTGACAAAATCATTTTATCTTAAGAGCATGTCGAATCTGTAAAACAAAGTGACAAAAAGCTTTATAAGATAGAGTTTCTATTTAATACAATCTCTAACGTGCCTGGTCTGTTCAGCATAATAATATTCCTGAAGAAAAGGGTCTCTATGTTATTGTATTAGAATATTTATCTGCTAAACAGAATAAGTTGAAAAGACGTATGGATCTAGTAATAAGTTCAATGGGCAAAGGTTTGACATTATCAGAAGCTATCAAGCAGGTCTTAGCGAATGCAAAGAAAGAAAAGCATAGCAGTCTTGCTAATAATTTATATCATTTTATTTATAAAGAAAAGCATGAATTCATAGTAGAATATAATTCCTTATGTTTCGACTACTCTTGCTTAAATACAAAACAATATGCTTTAAAGGTATATATGAATACATTTTATGATACTGCTGGAGATAGTAAATCCCTTTCTTACGTGAACTTGCTGGGGGTGTCACATCAGCTAGACGGAAAAATATCAAACTTGTCGCAGATTTCGTTAAAAATAAGGGTTTTCAGATAAAATACGGGAATACAGATTCCTTATATCTTGTCTGTCCAAAAGAATTCTTCCAGGAATGTGATACAACTTATGATAATGGCAATGGGCTCTTGAAAGAAGAATATTGGTCTCAGATGGTAAATATATCTATGGGAGTAATAGAAAGACTCCGCGACGAAGTTAATGACTTTCTCAGAAATGATAATGGATCATCTTATCTCAAAATGACATATGAGGAAGTCTTATTTCCAGTAGTATTTACTGAAAAGAAAAATACTACGGCATTCTGTATACAAACAAGCCCAACTTTAATAATAAGCTTTTATTCAGGGAGTTAAGATTGTAAAACGAGGGAATTCAAGTCTTTTCTGCAAAGTAAGAAGGCATATTATAGATGAATCTATGAAGGTGGATAATTTGCGTACCTTACATCAAATCATAGAGAACGTTCTTAGGGAAACTGTAAAGGATATTTCTCAGACAGATCTTAATGAAATAATTAAAACTGCTGTGTAGAAGCCCGATAAAGATAACAAGAGTGTACAGCGCTTCATTTCACGAATGCGAGATAGACATATCCGTAAAGAGGCAGACGCCAAACGGTTCATAAAAAAGGGCCTAACACCTGAGCCTTATCTTTATCAAATTCCAGAACCAGGTGAGCGCTTTGAATATGTTGTGGTTGAGAATAATTCATCGGAAAGGGTGAGGGACAAAATGGAATACCCAGAAGTGGCAAGACGTCTTGATAAAAAGATCAATATTAACTATTATCTGAAAAGTATTATCGGGCTTTGTGCGCGATTTATAAACTATGATGATAGATATCAACTATCATCTGAAATTGTGCTAAAAGCCTTAAAAAAGTTAAAAGATGGTAATAAAGCGGATGACAATGAAGATGACATGGACAAAGACGAAGTGGATGAAGACGAAATGGATGAAGATGAGGTATCAAAATTAAGAGATGCCTTAGCGTAGAAATCGGCTGAAAAGTGGATTAGGGGGTACATCAAAAGCCTACATGATGATCTGAAAAAAGATAAAACTATCATATCTCATTTATGGAAAGGAGCACGCATTTATGCAAAAAAAATATTTGATACTACTTATGCTGACAAGGGAGAACACCTGACTAAGAATGCTTATTACTAATCATTCCTCAATGTACTAGATAAGCAAGAAGAATCCATCTGCTTAAAACTTTCATCATTGCTTAAAGAAATTTCTAAGGTTGATATAGAGTATAGAGACAGTATGTATAAATTAGTTACTAAAAAGCGAGTAATGTCCTTAGAATAATATTTAATATCATATTATTTGGATGAGTGTAAGCTACTAGCAGGTTTATGAAACATATGGTACAAAGTGGTTGGTCTAGAAATCACACGCTATCGAACATTATCGAAGTTACAGGATGACAAAAAAGATGATTTGTCTAAAGTGGATATAGACGAGATTATTGAATTATATGAATAAGTACTCTTAGCAGGATGTAGCAATTTCAGCTAAGAAACTTAGGCGTTAAGACGCTTCGCATAATATTATTTACATATTTTTTTCTCGTATAATAATACTGGCTAACTTCAATTTCTATCTTCGAACTTCCGGCCTCTGATCATACAGCCCAGCATCAGAAATACCTGGAGACGATAAAAAATAGTTCTAGTTAGAAGAATACTCGGTATTACTTTTTTCCTTGAATTTCACCATTTCCTGACTACGAATCATATAACCACAATCAGTAGTAAAGCAAGTATGGCATATGGCATTAAGGAATTTTTAACGACTGATGCAATTCTAGAGAGACCCGCTAGAGGAATTACTTGAGGTGATGGCACTACTTCTACGCCATTCAATTGCTTTGCAACTCCTTTCTGGAGTATTAGCTCTTGCAAAGCCTCTAATATATTTTCTCTGGCAAAACTTTTATCGAGTTCCATAACTTTATCTTCAAGACCATGCTCATAAACGAGGGGTCTTAAATTATCACTGACCTAACCTGGTAGCTTTTGTGATGAATCGTTCATAAGCGGAGATGGAAGATCTACTTCATTATACGAAGCGCCTCTTGACTCTTTTCTTAACGCTAACTGATCTCTAAGGGACCTATTTTCCTCCATCAATTTTAATCGTTCTGAAAACTGAATATTCAGCTCCCATTTGTATATATTATCTGATGACTCTATCCCTTTTTCCATACATTCTATTGTATATTCTTTTGAACTAAGGTCTTCATTCGCTCACTCCAATTCAAGCTTGAGAGAATCATGTAATGCTTGCTCTAGTTTCAATTTATCCAACTC
This sequence comes from Funneliformis mosseae, assembly GCA_910592005.1. NCBI lineage: Eukaryota > Fungi > Glomeromycota > Glomeromycetes > Glomerales > Glomeraceae > Funneliformis > Funneliformis mosseae. Next base: position 2,502 of record CAJVPP010003676.1, on the reverse strand, counting down.
ACCTTCCAATTCACGTATTTTAGTTTCAAGAGAAAGAATCTGGACCTTATCAATGGATGAAGCTTTCTGGGCCAGGGTCGCCTCTCTCTTCAGAGTTTTAATATAAGATTTAAGCGATTGGATTTCAGTAGTATATTTGGCTTCAAGTTCACGTTGACTCTCAGAATGAGACTTTCGTTCAGAAATAAGTTGGGATCTAACTTTAGCACTGGATGCATTTAACTAGCTAATCTTATTTCCAATATCACTATAGCTTCGCTGATACTCCTTTTTCCGCTCATTGTATTTATCTATCAGCTTTTCACTGAGATCATTAATCTCAGAGTTAAATTCAGTAATGGATCTTATTTTTTTTTTGAGCTCTTGCTCATATGCACTACCTAGCCGATGTTCTCTTTTATTGATATCTTTTACTGTGTACACATTGGACATAATCTTAGCATGGTTACATAGAAGGAAAAAAATGCGTGAATAAAAATTTAAAACATTAATCGATAATTTAGCCTGCCTTCTCCTATATAATAACAAACGTTCTCCAATAATAAATATCGCTTTTTATCATTCTTTACTATTCTAAAACAATAAATAATGTTTTTTATCGTTCTTTGTCATCCTAAAACAATAAATAATGTTTTTTATCATTTTTTATCGTTCTAAAATATTACTAAAAATACTGGAGGATTTATGCCTACCCAATTTTTAAAAACTCATTATCGATGAGGTGCCAGTGTTTTAACGCCAGAGCAGGTCGAAGAAATCAGATGTCTTAAAAATAAGGTCCCTGCGTATATGATAGTAAGGGACTACCATATCAATAAAAATCGCGTCTCTGATATATGGGATAATAGTGAACGTCTGCAACAGAGTGGGGAATATGTATTAGCCGATATGCTCCCAAAGGCATCTAGCCCTAGCGAAACTGATAGCAAGAAAAAAAAGACTGGAGGGACTAAGTCGAAAGAAAAATCCAGGTCCAAGACCGTTCGTATTTCTGAACCACCTGAACCAATCTCCATGAATTTAGAAAGCTCAGTTGTAAACAAAGAGGAATTATGCATATCACATGAGAAGATAGTTGAAAGAAACGTAAAAAATATAGCGAATATGAAGAATATATTAGAAAATAGTTACACTAGCAGAGCGGTCCTAAAGGGATCAGCTAACTCGCCTATTCTTGTCCAATAATTCACTATATCTGGTGGTAGGTAAGCATTTTCCAAGCAGATGAGAAAAAGAGATAAGCTATCTGGGTAAGCAAATAGGATAGGTCTATTATCTTCGACAACCCGTTAGATCAATGGAGGGAAAGTTCATTATAGCGCGTCTGTAATCTCTCACAATACTCATTGATTTTTGCATTATACTTGAGAGTGTTATGTAACATTTTTTCGAGCTCTTCATAACTCACTTTTTTTTAATGTATCATCCTCGGTTGCCGTTAAGACACTACACAAGTCCTGCAGGTCCTGAGAAATCTTATCCGAAGCTGATAGATCATCGTTAGCTATGCTAACCGCGCAATTCACCTCGAGCTTATTCTTGACCCTATGCATATTAATTGGAATAAAAAATTCCTTACCATTACACTTTAGTCTTAATTCTCGTTTTGATGCAAGTAAATTATAGTTATATTTATTAAGTAAAGTATTGGATAAAATTAGCATTGGCTTCCCAAGATGGTTTTTGATTATTGCAAAATCAGAATATATAATGCATTCAGGAGCAAAATATACTGATACATTCCTAGCTGTACCAAGCAATTCTATAAGGACTGTAGCAACACCTTTAAGGTCATGCCTTTCACTTGTATCAATTTTTAGTTTTAATCATTTGACTATATCATCAGTCATAATTGCAAAATTAGCACCAGGATCAACTACAGCACCCGGAATCACTAGACGCTTAATTTTACATTTAACAGTGACAACATCTATAGCAGGTTCTTTTCTTTGAACAAAGTCTATCTCCATAGGACCGTCGATGAACTCATCATCCTCAGAATCGGCCGGTATTTTAGAATCGCTATTTTGTGGATGAAGGAGGGTTGTAATGGTGCCAAACTTTTCATTAAACACCTTCTCAATAATTTTTTCAATAATTTTTTCTAAGTGTGATTGTTCATCCTGTGTCGAGGACTTTGAAGTTTGCTTTTCCTTCTTGGAAATAGGAACTAGTGCTAAAGGAAACGTTTCTGTATCTTCTACCTTACGAGACTTGTAAGTCTTTGATTTCTTCTTTCGCGAGGAAGTAATAGTACTATGCTTTTTCTTCACTTTTTTTTTACCTGAGATATATTAACATTAATTTCAGCATCAGCCTCAGCCTTAGCCTCAGACTCTGATTTAGAAGAAGAACTTTCAGAGCTAGAAGAGCTATCCTCAGACTCAGATGAAGAAGTATTATTATCAGAAGAATCTGAATCTGATTCATCAGGAATATTTTTAATGCGAAGTATTGCGTAAGATTTACGATTTGTAAACTTATGCAAATATTACGGCGTAA
>CAJVPP010003675.1:0-11057 GCA_910592005.1 Funneliformis mosseae | reverse complement strand
TTTGATTTTGAAACATTTGAAACTATACTTTAAATATTAAATAGTATTATACTGTGTAATTTAAATAATTCTTTTACTAAAGTTGCTTGTCTAAACTCATTTTGGATTTGGCAAAACGTCTAAACTTTAGTTTCACTAATTTTTTATTAAGGTTTTGATTAAGTTTCACATTTTTATAAACTTTGATATAGTTTTACCTTTTCCAGAGTTTCACAGATTTTTTAATAAGGTTTTAATATAATTTCGTTAAATTTTACCTTTCCCATTTAGACGACTTGCAAAACCTTTAGGTTTTACCAGCAACCTTACTTGTCACGTTAACTAACATTTATCATCTGTATTCTATGACATATTTATCTTATTTTCCATATAATATCGGTTGCTTCGAAAAAATTCTTGTTCTTTAATTAATTCTGATGTGCTATGTTTGAAGTTTATGGTCTTTAGTATTAGAACAAATATATTAAAACTTTTACAAAGACCATCAAAATTACTGTGCCATAATGCGAAAATTTTTAAATGATTTGTTTATATTTTAAAGACAAAAAAGCTAAACTAAATAACAGTACATATTTTTGCTAGAAGTCAACATCCATGCGTTTGTCTTTTGATTAAAAGGTAATTAACATTTATTTGTACATTTAATCGCATACCTTTAATGATATAATAGCCTATTAGTTAAATTAAGAACTTGAACTTTGATTGAATTGTTCGACAAGATTGAATATTAAGTAACTTTTCATGCTCAATTGTAATAATAACTAGGGAACGAGAACCATTATTAAGTCTGGAACGATTGCAAAAGCCAATCAGCATCGACTTAATTTTTGAGCGGGCGGACAAACAGACACCGGGCACAGAAATATATAGTCCTTAGCTTACGCTCCGGACTAATTAAATTTGTTTTTTTTTTAGACAATCTAGAAATCAGGTCTTGATTCTCATTTATTTAAATTGATTTCATAGGAAATCATTTTTGTAATAAAATTTATTTTATTTATTTTTTTATAGTTTAATAAATTCTTTGATATGTTCCATCAGATTTAAAATAAAGCAAAAAAAAGAGATACGTAAAAAGAAGCATCAAAAATATGAAAATAGACCAGAATATTTCTGCTTGGTTTTGAAAGGATTTTAGAATATTGGTACATCAATAAGAGAAATAAGAGATTTACGATCATCTACTGACTTGAAATAGTATCGAATGGTTGATAAGAGCATTACATATCAAGACAATCATTTTAACTTGCATTTCATCATAACACCATGATTATGCTACTTAGAAAAGAAGTATAATAAATGTAATTTTAGTACGCGTTAAAAAAATAAAGTATTAAGAAGTTAAAAGTAAGAAAGAAAAATAAAGGCCAAGTCACGTCTTATTACGACTCACTTACCAGCAACGGGTTAATTTATAATGTATTTTTTTAGGCGGGTTTGATGATAAAAAGCACGTCAGGAGCAAAAAGTGAACTCTTCTACTCCTTGAGAATTTCCTTGAGATTGGAAAGATCATTATCCATTGTTTTAACTGAGAATTTAAAAGGGCTGCCATGACTTCGCTTGCAATGATTTAAGATCTATTTAAGATACGTCAAGTCAATATTGCTTGTGCAATAGGGCCTAACATCTTCCATATAACCAAGAATAGCATCACGGAGCTAAAAAAATGCTACGCCACAAATTAGTTAATACTGAAACTTTCTTTTAACATTAAATAGTACCGTACCGTGTAACTTAAATAACTCTTATCCTACGACTTATTTATTTTATTTTCCATATAATATCGATTGATTCGAAAAATTCTTGTTCTTTAGTTAGTTCCGGTGTGCTATGTTACGAAAAATCATCCTTTGAGTATTAGAAAAAAATATATTACAAAGTAGGTATCTAATACGATCATCAAAATTACTGTGCCACAACTCGGAATTTTTTTTAAAAAAAAAAAAATAATATAAATTTTAATGTTTTCATTTATATTTACAAGACAAAAAAAGCTAGAACTAAATGATGCACATATTTTTGTTAGAAATCAATATCCATGCGTTTATCTTTTGATAAGAAAGGTAATCAACATTTATTTGTGCATTTAATCGAATACCTTCAATGATTGATATAACCTAGTCTATTGAACTTGAACTTTGATTGAATCGTTCGACTAGATAGTATATTAAGTAACTATTCATGCTCAATTGTAATGATTAAATTTGTTATTTTTTTTAGACAATCTAGAAATCAGGTCTTGATTCTCATTTATTTAAATTGATCTCATAGGAAATCAATAAATTTTTGTATTTTATTTATTTTTATAGTTTAATAAATTCTTTGATATGTTCCATCAGATTTAAAACAAAGCAAAAGAAAACGAGATGCGTAAAAAGAAGCATCAAAAACATGAAAAATAAACCAGGATATTTCTGCTTGGTTTTGAAAGGAATATGCTGATAATTTAAAATCTTGAATCTTTATACTATCCTTTAGCTTAAATAGATTCTAAAGCTAAAACTTTGTGATTTATTATTTCTATACTAGAGTAACGGTAATTAATTTCTATAAAAGTTTTATTATAAATTTTTCAATGGAATTGTCGAAAAATATTTATTGTTTGTTGTAACAAGTTACGAATAAAAAAAAAAAAAAAACTTTTTTAACAAATGTTACACAACCCCAGCCGAAACACCGGATCTAAATTCGATCTTTTACGGAAGTTCATTAATTTATATTAGCCAAGGTGATACACATTAATTGGGATTCCTAAATCTTGTATAAATTTATAAAATTAAATTATTTTGAGATGGTTAACCATTTAATAGTTATTTTTGGTAAACAAAAGGTTTGATGATTTAGTACAACAAAAGTGGGGTTTCAAGGCCATAAATGTTTTAGTCAACTTTTGATTCGTTTATATCGTTTGTGTCGTTTTTTTTAAATTGTACGATAAAACATTTCATTTATTGATTATATATACTTTGACGAAAAATATGATGTATATATAACTTTTCTTCCACAGCTCACTACCCTTTATTAGGAAGGAATATGAGTTCAGATACAATATCCGAGCTCGATGAATTCGTCATTGAAATTATACAAGACTTTAACTGGTATAGATTAACTGAAGAACAGGAAGAATTGCTCGACGAATTAATACCAAATGAAGAAGCAAAAAGACGATTTAAAAAGCATGGATTGTGTAGGTTGTGTAGACAACCTAATACAGGTCACTATTGGTGTAACTCCTGTAATTCAAAATATTTTCAACAAGATTTCAACAATTGGACGAGTGGAAATAAAGAGATTGATGAATTCATACAACAGAGTCAATTAAATGCAACCAGTAGTCATGGGGTATTAGAATGGATACCTTTTGATAGGATTCAAAATGTTGAATATATTGCAAGCGGTGGGTTTAGTAAGGTGTTTAAAGCGATTTGGATCGATGGATGTATTTTATGTAGGGATAAGGAAAGTGATCAATGGCAAAGATTTCCTTATAAAGAGATTGCTTTAAAAATTTTACAAAATTCACAAAATATCACGAAAGATTTTTTTCAAGAGGTAACTTTATTTATTTATTTATTTTTTTAAAGGAATTAAATTAATATTTTTTTTTTTTAAAAAAAAAAAAATGATAGATCACATTTACTAAAAAATTTGCTGACTCATATATTGTTCAATGTTATGGAATCTCACAAGATCCGAAAACAAAGAATTTTATTATCATAATGGAATATATGATAGAAGGCAATATTAGAGAACATTCCAAAAATTTAATTACAGGTGGTTATGGATTAAACATTTGGGTTAAATTAGATAAGGTTTGCTATATTACACTGGGATTAAAAGAAATTCACGATAAGGGATTCATTCATAAGGATTTTCATTCAGGCAATATATTATGTGGTATAAAATATTACATTTCGGATTTAGGATTATGCAAACCGGTTGATGACAAGGTTGAAGAAAATAATATCTATGGAGTTTTACCTTACGTTGCTCCCGAGGTTCTAAGGGGCAAGACGTATACAAAGGCCGCTGATATTTATTCATTTGGAATGATTTTATATGAACTAATTACAGAATTACCACCATTTCATGATATTCCTCATAATGAAATTCTTGCTATAAAAATTTGTAACGGACTTCGACCCAAATTTATTGATATCAAGGTTCCTCCCCTAATCAGTCAATTGATTGACCGATGCTTAGACGCGAATCCGTTAAAACGACCAACGGCTAATGAATTAAATGACCTTTTTGATAGATGGTACCCATTCGATGTCGAATATCGTAGACAATGTGATGAGGCAGAAGAATATAATAAATCTCTTCTTAAACCACGTTCACCTGCAGCACATCCACAAGCAATTTACACGAGCAGACGATTAGTTGTGGATGATCTTCCTGAACCACAAAATTCTAAAGAATTCAACGATCAATATTATAATGGTTCAGGTAAATAATATTTATATGTTTTATCATTCTATTATTAGAGTTTTTAAATAAGTTTTAAAAATTTTTAGTATCCTTGGAATTTGATTTTACAAAGCTTAAATTTGAAGGTATTTATCATTGTCATCACTTTACCTATTTGTAAGTTATAATAAGCTTATTGAAATATTTTATAAAATACAAAGATAACGAACAAGATTGATTGATTGATTAAATGTGGTAGTTATATTTCTTTATTTATATTCTTTTCCGAAATAACTTTGTGAAGTTTGATTAAAGTCTGATGATGATGGTGCATTTTGTCATTCAATAAAATTTTATAACGTTTTTATAAAAAAACTTATTGGCTCAATTTAATTTCTTTTTTCTTTTTAAAAAAAAAAAAATTTCAACCCCCTTATCTTCCAAATTTGAAACTTTCCGTTATTTGAACTCGCATGTATTGCCATTACTGGAATATAATTTTACATGAACATTTACTAGAATGGAGACAAAAGGCGTTTTGTAAAGGTTAATAAAAAAAAAAAATATATTGTTCAAAATTTACATGTTCAAAATTCAAGATAAAAACTCTGAAAATAGATAATTTGTGGCGCAGCCAACTTATATTCATTCTCGAGGTTAAACAACATGAACATGGACCAAGAAGAGCTGTTCAGCTTCAAAATTCGTACTCTCAGAATCGTATGATCATTATTTGATTTGATTTGATTTAGATATATTATAAGATTTCAATTCGGTAAAATTCATATTGAACGATCAAATCGAATCATCTGCATCAAACTAAATCTAATTGGTCCGAATTAATAAGATTACACCAGTCCGATACCACATGTCGTTTCATCTGCCGTAGATATCGTAAACCTTTTTATTTTATGCACTTATTTGGGTAGAATATGCGATAATCTCACACAAATCCAGACCTTCCATTGTTTATTTGTTATTTTAATAAGTTAAAGACTTCAAAAAAAAAAAAAGGAAATATGAAAATCTCCCCTATTTAATTCGTATTATTGAATTAATGATTGGTGTCACAAATTCGAACATTTATAGAAAAGTAGTATTAAAGAGGGTGATTGGTGAAATAATGAGCAAACAAATATTTATTCACATGTATATAATTGTAAATTTTGAGATCAATCTCTATTACAACAAATAAACAGATAATTTATTAATTTATTAAATTATATAATAAACAACAATAAGTATCGGCATGATATTTCTTCAATTACTTTTACACAACATAACGCTTTAAACAAATTAATTTACTTTTTCATATTACACGATTACTTATAAATACCCTTTTGTTTCAATGAAGGATCAATAATTTTCAATTAAAAGTTTTTAAAGATCTCTTATTCACAATATATAATAATTTTACCTTTTCTTTATGGATTCGAATAATCATTCCATACAAGGATTTTGGGGTCAACCGACTTCGACAGGTACAAAATAATTCATTTTATATTAAATCATTACCTTGCATTATCAACGTTAACCCTTTTTTTCCTGCGTTTTAAAAAATTAACTAAAAAATAAATTAGTCGGTAAGTTAGACATTTCTCAATCTTTCTTTCCTTTTTTTTTTTTTTCTCACTTTCTCTTTGAATTTCGCTAATAAAAATTTCATAATATAAATAGATTGGTGTGAAAAGAATTATGATTTTACATACTACATAGCCGAATTTTTTAACACAATATCATCATTTTGTATGGTTTGTGCTGGTGTATTCGGTGTAATGATGCACTATAAAGGTTTCGAATTACGTTATCCTATAGCATTTGCTTCGTAAGTATCCTTCAAAAATTGGCGAATGGGCATCGTCAAATGAATTTTTTCATTCATTTCTCGCTAACCTTAATCATTCACCCCTTTTAGGATCATAATTGTTGGAATAGGATCGATATTATTTCATGGAACGTTATTATTCTCATTACAATTATTTGACGAAATACCAATGATGTTTTGCGTGTTAACGTTATTATATAGTGTAGTTGAAAATAAACCGCAAAAAAGATTTGGCAATTGGTTTCCCATTCTATTGATTTGTTGGGGTATTGGTATAATTTATGTTATGATACATTCTGGTAAAGAATATGATAACGAATTAATGAAATCAATAGAATTTTATGTATTCCAAGGTAGTAATCCTTCGTTAAAACTTCAACATTGGGAAAGGATGACGTGACTAAATTAATCTTTTTCTTTCCCTTTACAGGCACATTTGTTGCTATGTCAATATTCGTTTATGCGCATACGATAATGATTGTATTAAATCCTGATGGTGAACCTTCCATCACCAGACTTTGGTTATTAGGAAGCGCTGTTTTCTCATTAGGTTATATTGGTTGGCATATTGATTTACGCTTTTGTTCCGTCGTACATCAATTACCTTTCGCTCTGCCAAATCCTCAATTACACGCGTGGTGGTATGTATCTTGATGGTGACTATTGTCGAAAGTTGATATATTTTATTAACAATTTAACTCCACTCTGTGATAGGCACTTGATGGCATCTTATGGATCCTACTTATTATGCGTACTCGTTGCTTATGACAGAGCAAAAGTATTAGGTAAAAAACCCACTCTTAAATGGATGTTTAACGCTTTACCATTTGTTCAATTATCGTCATTTGAATCACGTGATGAAAAGAGTTCATTGAAGAACAAGAAGGAACTACCATATGACGAGCAGTTTGATGAAAAATCTCCTTTGATAAGGAAATTTTAGACAGATTAGAAGATCATTAAATATATTTATAGAAAAAACCATGTATTAAAAGTATATCACGAACATAAATTAATCATATTATATAGAATTTACATAGATGTCATTAATACTTGAGACAATTAGATTTCATATCATAAAAACCGAATAAATACAAATCTTTGAATTTTGAATAATTTTTCAAATCCAAAAATGATTTCAAATAAGCTAATTTCCTTTTGATTATTATCTTGGTTGCCATGATGCTTTAAAAGTTTATCTAATATAAATTTAATTTATTATTTTTCTTTTAATACTAACTTTTTGCGATCATCATAACCAAGTTAACCTGATAAAAAATTCATTAAAAATTCATTATAAATAAATAAACATAGGAGTTACGCTCTCCAGATCGCCTAAATTGAATCAAGCTCAATGATCCGGATTTTGTAACTAAAATTGAATTATAAATCGTTCATAATAAAAAAAAAAAAAAAAATAACAAATATAAAATATTATTTATATATAATAACAAATGAACAAAAGATTAAAAAAAAAAAAATCATTACGTTACATTATTTTCTCTTTTTTTGCATTATCTAATTTTCATAAAACTTCTAATCTATTTTATTTTCTAGTTCTTTAATAGATTTCCCAATTCATAATATGACATTACTTGATGAATGTTAAACAAAAAAAAAAAATAAGAAATAAATTACAAATTAATTTTTATTTTTCGATATTACTTGGTTACTATTTATATTATTTATCATTCTTTAATATAATTAGATAAATTATTAGCGCGTTTATAATGTCATGCAGATCACATGATTTCAATTTATCACCAGTAATACTACTACGCCAAATCTAATGAAGCCATTTCATGATAATGATAAAAATAGTCTTTTGATGATTCAGTTGTATCTGCTAAAAAACTAACATCATCATTCTGATGCATTCAATGTCAATTCTTTAGTTATAAGTCCTACATTTGTATACTAATTACTGATATACCAAATGAGTCGTCAAAATGTTAGTGTTACATGAATTCTTAATGCATTAGCTTCATTTTTAATTTGCTTTCAAGAGCAGCAATAATATCTAAATTATCACTATATAATTAAATTTCAATTTGAAATAAATTGTTCCTCACTTTGAATTCAGGTCTATTACATCTAAACTAGTATTAACTAATTTTGGAGATTAGGTGTAATTTGTCATACAAATTAATGTGATGTCAATAAAATTTTAAATATTTAATAAGTCACTGAATATGATACTGATTTTCCTCTTGAGTTATCACAGATACTTGAACGAAGGTCATTACTTCATAGATAATATATTTTTTTATGAAAAAATAAAATTTTATAAAAAGTTAAGTATGCATAATAGTAATTAATAATCATATTAGTTATATATAGTCAACACTTTATACAACAAATTTTGATATAACAAATTTTATAATACAATAAATCTTTGGTGTAATACAAAATTTTTCTATATTAAAAAACCTTATTATACTGAATTTACTAATATAATAATGTACGAAGAAAATTTGTAAACATATAATATAAAATAATCCTTTTTATAATGAATTTATTTATAACAAATTTTGTTTTTGATATAATGAAGATTTTGAAAGATAGATATAGAATAAAAACTTTAGTAAACATTCTTAGAGAAGCCCATTCATCCTAAGAAAAAGAAATTTAACTTATCAATTAATTTTTAAGTTTAAAGAAATCCAGTCTTAAAAAAAAAAATTGTTAGTTTAGTATCTATAAACTTAAATGATCAACTTTTAATTCAATACATTAAATTAAATATAAGATTTTATCACAATCAAATCTATATTAAAATACAATAAAAGGTAATAATAAATAAATTATAAGATTTTTTTATTAAACTTTTGATTTATCCTAATATTCTATTTTGAGTTACTTTTTAACTCAAAGGAAATTACAAGATATTTATACAAAATAAAATACTATGAAATAAAATATAATAAATATAATATAAACGATAAAATAAATAAATAAAATAAATATAATAATTCTACTAAATAAAATATAATTAACAAATATAATAATTATAACTAATCTATTTAATATATCTAATAGATTAATGATGATCAATTTATCATATTAATCTAATTTATTCATTTTATCAAATTTGTTAATTATTTTAATCATATGAGTAGTTAGTCGCAGTCAAGAATCACAGCTTTAATCTTTTTCTTCTAAATTTTGAGTTTTTATCTAAATATTTATAGCTTCATTGACTAAAGACCAGTAAGATTATCTTGGATTATTTTTTGAAATTTTTCTTTATATGATAGATCTTTATTAAGCTAGTAATTATAGTTAAATAATATATCAGTTAATCATTTTATAAATAAAATTATATATTTAGTGGCTTACTATATTAATTTGATCTTTATTTATAATATATTTAATTTTTTTTTATATTAGAAAACTCATTAAAATCTAATATTTAAGAAATTTATCATGAAAAAATTATTGAACACAAATCTAAAAATTAATTTTTAACTAACTGATTATGGTTAACTTTTTTTTATATATAAAATATATAAATATTACAAATAGTTACTTTTTATTAAACTAATATCTTCGTATTTCTTGATTATTTTGCATATATTTTGCTAAATATTGAGAATTATGCAACTCATTAAAATTTTCTGAATTCATACTAAATAAAGAAATATTAATCAAAATATATTATACAAATATTGCATAATTATCTAATTTTAGTAATATAAATTTATTGCATTAATTTTAAATAAGATTTTATTTTATGTGATCTAATAAATCTTTGTTTATCTTTTTATTACAAGATTTGTAAATGGTTTTATTTTCATTAAAGTCAAATAAACTTTTTTCATCAAAGATATCTTCTTCACTATAAAAATAAAAGATATCTCTTTTATCAAAATTCTCTTCTTTATATTGATCTTTATATGTTAAATCTTTAATTATATCAATTAATTCGTCTATAGAGATATCAGATTTTTTATTTAATTTAATAGATAAACTGTAATAAAAGGTAATTATAACTAAAGCAGATTTTGTAAGATATCTGAACTTTACTTTTCTTTATTAAAATTAAGGATAGCTTTAGTTTTCATAAACCAACCAATTCCTAATAATAAGTTTTTATCAAGTTTCTTAATAACTTATAAAATTATTGACATTCAAATGAATTCAATTATCATTTTGATAATATTAATTTTTCTTAAATTACATGTTTTTTTCTATTTGTAATATTAATAAGATTTGTTAATTTTTAGTTGAAGTCATTTGACTAAACTGCTTGTAATAATACTGATAGCTACATCAGAATCAAAAATAGCTTATATATTACTATGATTAATTTGAATAATACATTTAACTATAGTTGTAGATATATTATTATTATTACTTACATATTTATTATCAAGGTCAACATTGTTAGTTTTCTTAATAATAACTTATTTTAAAGTATAACTAAATTTTTTTTTTAATCTGAATATTTTAATCATTATTCAAACTTTGCTAATACAGATAAATTAAGAATATTCTAGCAATATTATAAAATCTAATTGATTAATAGTAGATAAAATACATAATATTTTTCTTTAAAGAGTCTTAACTTTTGAAATTGAACTTCTTTCTGTAATATTTATTAGAATAATAAGAGAGATTAATCTCTTTATATACTTATTTTTTAATTTTATTTCTTGTTAATATTCAGATGTCTTTTTATTTTTTTCTTTTGTATTCTTTCTATTAATAGTATATAGAGAAACTTTTACTCTAAAAGTAACATAATCCTCTTTCTCATCTTTTAAATCAATATCAGAATAAACTTCAATTATATTTGTATTTTTTCTTTCTAGAAGGT
>CAJVPP010003674.1:0-11057 GCA_910592005.1 Funneliformis mosseae | reverse complement strand
ATTAATGAGATGGTCGCAGGTAAGTTAAGGTCCTTAATCATCATTATTTTTTAAAATCTTGGTAAAATATTGACAGGAAATATATAATATTTTATCAAGATAAACACGACTTGCCAGATTTTCCGCGACAAGCTTGGAATGAATTCACGTATGATGAACTTTTGAATGAAATTGGAGTGGGTAAGTACAAATAAGAAAACACAAATATATATTAAGTTTTCTATTCTAACACATCAAATTTGACAATTTTTTTCTTTTTTATTTAAAAGGTGGAACAGCTGCAATTGATATTGTTTTATTAGCTTTGATAACTTTGGATAGAATTGTATCAAGATGCAGCGATCCTGATCTATTGAAAAAAAGATATCGAATTCTTTAGTTCATTTCAATAAATCCGTTTTAAAATTTTTTTTTTATTAAGATAATTTAATGTGGTGGCGGAAAAAAAAAAATTATGGGTCAGTCCCATTGTATAGAGTAAATTGTCGATTACACAAATCACATCAATTAATAATTTTTTCTTTAAAAAAAAAAAAAAAAATAAATCATACCCTCTACGTACATTTCCTTGCACCATTGGGAAAGCTTCTTTTAATTTATCTGTTATTTGAGTTATAGTTTTACGTTCTCGTCGTCTAAAACTTGTAATCAATATATTAATGATGTTTTTAACACACTAAAACTTTGGTCATTGGTATTGGAAATTAAGCATTCTTTGGAACTCCTTTTCAGCGATTCGTTCTAATAGCACCAGATAAACCTCCACGAGGGTAATTTAAGTAAACGAGCAATTTATCATAAGCTTATCTCCAAATTGTGTACATTATTATTAACATTGTCAATATAAGAGTGTGTCCACCGGAAATTAAAGTTGGAAGGCTGATGCATGAATTATTTCTCTTTTATGAATTAAAAATTACCTGAATATCTTGTAACTGCGACAATATCCATGCTTTATACAAACAATTAATGTTCTTCATTGGATGATAATTTTTGACCATCAATATCTAATATATTATCGTCATAAGTATAAAGTATGCAAATAAAGAGATCATTGATAATAAAATTTTGAAATTATAAGGTTGTACCACAAGGTTGATCTTTATAATTTAACATTAGCTGAACTTTAGTACTTCCCAATTGGAAATGCTATCTAACTTTGTATGTCTGGAGGAGTTCTAGTTTTTCTGACGCTAATTTGTGGGGAAAATAAAAATTAAAAAATCGAAACAATGTTTTGTTTAACTAAAAAAAAAAATTTTTTTGTTTATATTTGTTTTATTTTAATAAACTTATTTGCAAATCGGGTTTAATTAATAATCAAGAATTCACGAAAATCATTTAATCTGGATTCCGCGGAGAAAATTTGCATTTAATAAATCCTGTGTACGACACATTCTTTTTTTTTTTTGTCAGTTTCATAATTTTCGTAACCTCTTGGCTAAATTCTCGGATGAAGCCTCGGAGGATTATCAAGAATTTCTTTTATATCTTAAAACCGTAAGTGGGAAAGACCGCGGTATTTAGATTTTCATCCATTCCATTTATACTTTACATTTATTGTTTACTAGTGGCTTGCACAAAATTCCTTTTGAAAAAAGATTATCTTTTTAAGATTCGTAAATCGCACATGTAAAAACTTTTGGCGCAACATTAAAATAGAAAGTAACGGAAATAATAAGCTTTATCTAAAGACATACCTGTGTTCTGAATACAAAAGTAAAGAAAAAACTTCTGTTTTGAATTATTTCACATGATTTCATTTCCAAACACAGTTTAAATATTAAATTTTCAATTGTCCGGTAAATACCGAAGATGAGTAATACCAAGAAAAATGATGAATTGATCTGATCATTCAATCGGTATAAATTGGTAAATTGAAAAAAAGAGACGGACGAAATATTTTCAAAAATTCAAAAATTCAGAATAAATAAAATATAAATATTGATGATTACGAACTGTACGAACTGTAATAATAATAATAATGATCGACATTAATGATTATGAAAGACGGACGGAAAATTAGAAATTTTTCCGCTCAAAAATTCTATATTCTCAAATCAGAAATTGTGCATCTAGTATGATAAATAATAGTCCCCCATTTATGACATTCTTAAATCAAAACGGGTATCCCAAGTATGATGATTCCAAAGCGAAAAGAACCTTGCATTTGATAGTAGAATGTTAGATTATTAATTAGTAGGACAAAATTATATTCATTTTAAAGAAATGTTCAATTCGTTACAATTTTCCTTGTTGGAAAATTCCTGAAGTAAAAATATTGTAAATATTAGTACAAGTTAAATCTTTATGGGTTCATGTTTAAGAGGTATATCGTGTTGATGATTTATGCAAGAAGTTCACGCATAACATCATAGATTGATATTAATTTATTAATTTGCATAAATTGATCCATCTAATCTAATCTAAAGTGTACAAATAGTTCCCCGAAAAGATTCATTTTCACCTGCACCAAATGAATATTTCATATTGTACCTTTTAACACATCTTTTTTTAACCATCTTGTATCAACTTTTTCTTAACAGAATTGTGAAATAACATAGATATCAATTTCCTTTTCTGATTCTTTCCGTTCTTTGTTTTAATCCCCATAATAAATAATCTATACCGTTTACGAATTAGTCGACCCCAAAAATTTTAAAAAAAAAATTTTAACAGATTAAATGTTTTCGTTCTTTACTGCGGCTCGGTGAGAATTTTTATATGTGGGAACCTCCATTAAAAAGGCGGTTTTTTCGTGACCCTGAGAATTATGTTCCGCAGTCCGTATCAAAGGAACGGCGATCATTCCGCATCTTTCTGATTGTCTCAAAACATTCTCACGAATACTTGATAAAAATTAACAGGTTTTTTTTTTTTTTTTTTTTTTTTTTTTTTTATGGGGAACAAAAATATTAATGGGAAAGGTTTTAATTATATATTTATATATTTACCATAGGATGCCGCAGTAAGTAATTTAAAAATTTTCGAAACCTATATACTGTCATGCATAACCCTATTCATTCATTAGGAGTTCATTGACTCAAATGAATCCGAAATTCAACTCATTAGGAAATACCCAACCTAAACATTGACGCAAGACGAACAAAGGACATATTACTCTACGAAGATAAACAGAAAAACCAGAAAATGTAACCTGACAATCTCTTTTACTTTTATTTAAATTTAGAAATAATAAAATGAGTTGTCTCTTGCTTATCTTATATGACGAACAATTTTGTAATATTTGCGCCACTTGGGTAAAATCCATAACTTCTTTTAACGTTATAACATTTCCAAATAATGCAATTTAGAAACTCCTCGATGATCGTATTAATAAGGGCATAAAGAAAAAAAAAAAAGGCTTATCTGATCATCCGTCAAACATCTTTATTGACATCTTAAACCTGTTTGGACCAAATATGATGCAGATTAACCCTGTGGAGTTACTGTTTATCACTCAGTTTCCCGCTATTAATGAGTAGTTTAAAATATTATCTTGACACCACCTCATATAAGTACTTAAATTTTTTTACCATTTTCCCATTTCTCGAGGGTTTTTTTTCTTAACTTTTTTTAATTTTCTCTTTTTTTTTTTCCTTTTTTTCAATTTAAAAATTATCCCTTTTTACATGAGATAACATGGGATCAGAAGAAAGACCTCGTAATCAAGAGGAACTTCCTTTTATTAATAATGTTAATACCGTTGTTAGCCCTGCTTCACCTCGCGCAAGACATTCGGTTGGCTCAAATCGTTCTTTTACAAATGCGATGCATAACGCTTTACATTTTACTACTATTACAAAAAGTCCAAATTACGGATTCGGTCGTTCTTTTCTTAGCACGCAAAATAACTTTGAAAGTGGTATGCATTTTTTTTATCATTTTATTCTTTCAAAAAAAAATTTTGGATTTCTTTTTTTTTTTACAAAAAAAAAGTTTATTATTATTACTATGATGGTTGTTGGTTCATGGACAATGCTGCGATTGTAATGATCATCAAACAAATTACTTATTAATCAGATCGGGATATTTGGTGCATCATCAAGATCATCATTTGATAATTTTGATAATTTTGAATTTTGATCAAAATCATCTTTTGTTTGTACAATATTTCGGTGTTTTACCGAACCAGTTTGGCACCTATCAAACCAGTTTGGCACCCATTAATTATACCAATTTAAAAAATTTCTTAATTAAGATTATTCCATGATATAATAATTATGTATTTTCCCAACACAAAAATTAATTAGGTCATCCATCATATTCCGCTTCGCCATCAATAATTCGCAACCAAACGTTGGCCCTTGGAAACTTGAACTCTTTACCGGAATCTGATAAAAAAGAAGGATCACCACCAAAGGATCCGAATGTTGCCGGACAAAGTAATTTATCATTGCTCTTACAAAGAGAATCGAAAACTCCATCACCGCCAGAATTGGCAACAAAATCTTCCAATTCTCCACCATCGATTGCCGCAGCAATTGCTCAAATAGGACAAACTCAAAACAATAAAAACAATCATAATGTAGATAAAATACATTCAGAATCGGACGGAAATTTTGAAACAATTGAAAACATTCAAGATGAATCACGACCTTTACTTCATCATCAGTTTGGAATACCTAGCAATTATGGAATTGAAGGAGGAATTGGTGATGATGTTATTTCAATTGAAGATGATCCCTGGGCGGAAAAGTCTTGGATAGGAACTTGGTTACCCTGCGTTGGTGATGATTATCTTCCAAATTATGAGGGAGAAGAGCGTCCACAGCAGAAATTTCAATTTAATGCAGAAACGATTTTCAGAGAAGTTATTTTGAATCCGATATCATATATCCCGGCCGTCATTCTTGGACTTTTATTGAATTTGCTAGATGCTATCTCTTACGGTATGAAGAATTCACGTAAAGATTAGAAAATGATAAGATGGTTGTATTAATTTTTGAATTTTCTAAATTTCTTGAAATAGGAATGATCACGTTTCCAATTAGCAACCCTATCTTTCGTGAATTTGGACCTGATGGTATTTCCATGTTCTTTGTAAGGTGAGAAAATTTTTTACGATTTTATTTTATTCATTTTTCGCATTATTGATTCCATTCTTTCTTTCCGCAGTTGTATCGTGTCTCAAGTGATTTATTCCGGTGGTTTTAGTATTTTTGGAGGTGGTAATGGTAGCATGATGATTGAAGGTAAAACTTTTTTTTTTCTATTTTGTGAATAACATACTTATTAATCTGCGTACTACAATAATTTTTTTTTTTTTTTTTTTTTTTTTTTGAAACGTAGTTGTGCCATTCTTACATATTATGTGAGTAAAATAATTAGGCTGCGAGATGTTTTTCTTAAAAAATTAATTCACTGATGGAAATTTTTTAGGGCTGAAATTATTATCCGAGAAGCAAATGATCCTAGTGAAATAATCCCTACAACTATTTTGTCATTTGCTTTAAGTTCCGTTTTGACGGGCGTCGTTTTCTTATTAATGGGAGCATTCAAGGTAAAAAAAAAAAAAATTATTTACGTGATTAACGAACAATATGGGGTTAAAATCATTCTTAAAACTTCTAATAACAACAACAATAATAATAGCTTGGCTCCTTGATTGAGTTTTTCCCTCGACATATCCTTGTTGGTTGCATTGGTTTGTAATGAAATTTCTTAAATATCCAGTTGATTATATCACGGGAAAACAAAATTTTTATATATCTATCTCGTTTCAGGTGGAGTTGGATGGTTTCTTATTGCAACTGCAATTGAAGTTTCGGCTCATCTTGATGAAAATTTACTTAGATTGTTCGATGATTTTCACACGTTTGCCTTATGGGGATCTGCACTTGGCTTGGCGCTACTTTTGAGAATCATTCATACAAAATGCCAACATGCTCTTGTCGTTCCATTCTATTTCATGATTGTACCACTCTTTTTCTATCTCACAGTTTATTTGTTCGAATTAAAATGGGATGATTTAAGAAGCGATGGATGGGTGTTCCCTATGCCAGAAGGAGACGCTCCATGGTACCGTTTTTACAGCTATTACGGTAAATCAAAAAAAGGATATATTTATTTTGAATCGTGGTGTGGATCATTTAAAGCTTACCTGGTTGTATGATTTTTTTTAGATTTCAAAAAGACAAATTGGGGAGCCTTAATACAAACCGTTCCGGCAATGTTTGCGCTAACATTCTTCGGTATTTATCTTTTCCAATCACCATAAAAAAAAAAAATTTTCGAATTTTTATTTATCTTTTCTATTGTATTCCATATTTTAGGTATTTTGCACGTCCCAATCAACATACCCGCATTAGGAGTTTCGTTAAATGAAGATAATGTTAATACAAATCGGGAATTAGTGGCTCACGGTCTCTCGAACATGTTGTCGGGTTTTGTCGGAAGCGTTCAAAGTATGTCATTGGATTGGGAAATTTTTTTTTCAAAAAATTTAAGCATAGTGCCTCTTTAATTAATTTACTTTTATTGGGTATTTTACAAATAGACTACTTGGTTTACACCAATTCTGTCCTTTTCATCAAATCCGGTGGAGATAGTCGCGTAGCAGGATTGATGCTTGCTGCTGCAACTGCAATTGTACTTTTTATCGGACCATGGGTCGTCGGATATATTCCAGTAATGATAGTAGGCGCACTTATTTTTCATTTAGGACTCGAATTGATGAAAGAGGCCTTGATAGATACATGGGGAATTGTCAACCATCTCGAATACCTTACAATCGTGGCTATTGTAATTGCTATGGGTGTTCTTGGATTTATCGAGGGAATTTTCTTGGGTATTGTTATGGCTTGTATTTTCTTCGTGGTTTCAAATTCTCGAAAGAATGCGATTCGATCTACATTTTCTGGAAGTTCCATCAAATCCACCGTACGACGTCGATACCGACAACAGAAATTCTTGAAACAAGTTGGAAATCAAATTTATGTGATTAAATTACATGGTTATATGTTTTTTGGCACGATTAACGGCGTTGAAAATGCAATTCGACAAGTTTTAAATCATCGTCAATGGAAAAAAAATCCGATTCGATTTTTAATCGTTGACTTTTTCCTCGTTAATGGAATGGATTTCAGTGCAGCTGAGGCATTTATTCGAATTCAGAGACTCTTATCATTAAAAAATGTTTACCTTGTACTTTGTGGGGCCACATTTAACTCTGAAGTTGGAAAAGCTCTAAGATGTAATGGAATTTGGGGAGATACATCGAATGAATATTTACAAATATTTGAAAATTTCAATGAGGCCTTAGAATGGTGTGAAAATATGTTATTAAAAGCATATTATGGAAAAAGTATTGCTGCACCTTTAAAAGCAAATCAAATTGGTACCAATGAATTTTTAAAATCTTTTGTTTCGTTTGGCACACCATTTTTTATATAAAAAACCTAACTTTCATTTATAAAATAAATTTTACAGCCGGAGCTTTACCTCAACCTAAAAATTTAACGCCACCAAAAGATATTTATCAAATACACAGCCCACGTCAGCATCTTGTTGAAACTGTCGGTAACATTACATTGAAAGGTGTGTTTTGCGTTTATTTTCCAAAAATATTTTATGATCATGTACGCGCGATTTCGTAAAATTTAATCCCACCTTTTATTTTTTTTTAAAAAAAAATTTGAATATCCAGAAGAAAGACAAGCACGAAGCGTCAATAAACTTACAGCAGTTCTTATGGAAGCATTTGAAGAAATATCTCAAAAGGATGTTGAATTCTTTGATCGATTAGGACCGTATTTCCGAGAAATAAATGTACCATCAGGAGCGATTTTATGGCGCCAAGATTCTGTACCAGATTGTTTATATTTAGTAGAAAAAGGTATACTTAAAGCGACTTGGAGAGCGATGGAAAGTGATCAATCTAGACCGGTAGAAAGCATTTTGCCTGGTACAATGGCGGGAGAACTTGGATTTTTTACGGGTAGAAGTAGAGATGCCACCTTGGTAGCGGAAAACGATTGTGTTTTATGGCAGATGACAAAGTCGGACTATGAGAATTTGCTTCAAAAAGAACCTACAATAGCAAATGAATTCATGCGTATAGCTTTGAATTTTTCGGCTGAAAGATTAAGCACCATTACATATTATGCTTTTCATTTAATTTAGTTAATTATCATCTATATCTTTTCTTAGCATAGATTAACTAGACGGAACATCTTTTGTAATGCTTAAATGTCTCATATATTGATTGGAATGTTACTAGATTTATTTATTGAAGAAAAGGAACTTCTAAATTCACATACACACACAAAAAAAAAGGCAAAAAAAGACAATCTATAATTCAATACTTATATATATAATACTTTAAAAAAAAAAGGTATCTTCATTATGTTATTTTTTAAAAATTGCAAAACATTTAAAATAATAGATATAAACATTTTCAAAAGTTCTTACAAATAAAATTGTAAAATTTATTCATTCAAGCGAAACATAATTTTCGCTTTCTTATTCATGTAATGTAAACTTGATTTCTGCCTAATGACTTTTAAATCCTCTCATTGAACTATCTTGCTATCTTCTATCTAAAAAAAAAAAGAAAAAAAAAAAAATCTGATAACTGACGAAATGATAAAAAGGGATGAAGACCTACCCGTTCCTAGACGAGGATTCGATTATAAACTTTCCTACGAAACTGAAGTGAAATCTTGAGTTTTATACTGTGTCTCACTTTACCTTTATACTCTTTACATTTATGCAGTATTTCTACTTTACATTTTCTAATTCAAACATATTTCTTAAATATTTTTTATTAAAAAAAAAAATTTCACTGCAACTTTTTTATTTAAATAGCAACTTTAAGATAATTAAAGTTATTTAATTAAAATAATATTTAAATCTAGGTCTTAAATCCTAGAAACATATACTAAATTTAAATGATTTTTTATTTTACCTAATTATTAAAAAGATAAAAATTATTGTTTTAAAACCAATTAAGATTTTATCAACTTTAGAGTCATTAATAATTTGCATTTCTAGGATTATATAAAAGAATAATTCTAAGCTTTTATTTCATATTTTAAAACCTTTTAAACTTTAATGTCTTTAAATAGTATATATAGTAGATCAAGAATAATCATTATATTACAAAATCTGAATTAAATGTCAGTATTATACTATTTAAAGTACTTGAATAATAAAGGTTGTAATAGAATTTACTATAACACTAATTTCACATAATATAATAATAAAGATAACATTTTTAACCTTAAGATCAATATTATTATTATAAAATATGAATTGATTATTTTTTTATAATAAATTTTTATAGGTTTTTTTTTTTATAATAGCAAAGAAAATTATCAAAAAAAAAAAATTTCTTTTATTTTATATATAAAATTTGATTTTTTTTTTTTAGTTTAAATTTACATTAAATCAAAAAAAAAAATTTTTAATTTTCTTTTTTATTATTATAAAATATTTATATTGTACTAAAAAAGAAAAATTATAAAAAAAGATTTTAGTTAAATCTAATTTTTTTTTAGTAAAATAAATTCAGATTTAATATTATGAAATTAATATAATCAAATGATTTATGTGTAATAAATAAAAAGATTAATTTTATGATTATAAATAGAAAATTTTTAAGTTTACACAGGGTGTATATACTTGTATTACATGATAAATATTTGTCACTGTGTCACACTTTTCCATCTTTAATTTTATTATTTATTTAGAAACTTTAAATTTTTTTAGTGAAAAATTCTTATTCGTCATTTTCATTTGTCACAAAGTCATTACATAGATAATTTCTTAATTTCTTTATGTTAGTAAAAGTAATGTTAATGTTAGCTGTATCATATAACTTGTATACTATTATACCTAAAATTGATATGCAAAAATGTTTTTTTTTTTTATTAAGTGCGGCAGTCTTGCATGATCTTTATTATTATTTATGAATTTACAAGAAAAGCAAAATAAAACAAAAAATACAAAAATATCTATAAACTAATTTAGTGAACTAAACTACTTTATCAATACTAACTTTGCACTTTACTAAACTAAACTATACATCAGAAGAGAAAAAAAAACTAATCTAAATTAAAATACAGATATAGAGCGTTTGGAAGAAAGGGCGTGATTACTGCTGGACTAAAAATTTGACCAGTGAGTATCATAAGCAATTGTCACTGTGAAGAAAGCAGGATTATGTGAAGGTATTTGTGTAGAGCGAGAGAAACTTGAGGATACCCAAGCTGCAGTAAAATCATCTTTGATGTTGTTAGAGGTTTTCATATTTGTAATGATTCGCATCTTTCTAACCAAATCTTGTGGATTGAGCTGAATATGTTATCAAATAATGATGATATAAGACTAAGGGTGAGTTATTTGTTGTTTATGATGTGATTAATTAATGTAGTTAATAAAGAAGGAATGATCCCTTTTAATAAATCAATAATATATAGGTTGTTGTTATAGAGCTATAGTCTCATATTGGAGATTGTTCTACATACAAGATGTGAGTGTCATTGTTAGATTTATTAAGTTTTTTTAGTTGAGACATAAATGATTGTTTGTGCTTGAGGATGATGTTGATAAGAGGAATTATATTATCAAAACAAGTTCAGATGTAGTTAAAATCTTCAATTGCATTTACACAACAGAAACAGTTGTTAGAAATATAAGTTTTGAATACTGAGTGTTCATGATCATTAAGGTGGGAAGTAATTATAAGATCAATTTGAGTTTGAATTGCTTTTTTTTACATATATTGAATGATGTTACTCTAGCATTTTCTGAGTCATTGAGAACATAAAAGAGAGTTTGCCAATCAATAAGGTAGTTACTGTATTTAGTAAGTTAAGGAAGAGTTAAAAATGTTTTAGCCCAAGAGATTTGTTATAGGTGTTTAATAAATAAACAGGGCGGAGTAATAATTGGTAGGTTATTATAGCATATATAATATTTATAGTAGCAGTCATAAGTATCTGACCACTTCTAACTCTGGCTACAAGTAAGTAAATTCAAAATTTTTTTTTTTATTTAAAAAATACATAATCAACTAACTAAAATTAATACATTGTGTAGTCACCATCTGACTC
>CAJVPP010003673.1:0-11060 GCA_910592005.1 Funneliformis mosseae | reverse complement strand
ATAATAATAAAATTTAGAATATTAAAAATACGTATAACACCAAATATTCTTAGACTTCATTTAATTATGATTATTATCAGTATTTGGAAGATCTTTAGAGTTACGCAGATCCTCTGTATTTCCAGAATTCGCAGAATTCTCAGTATTTTCAGAATTCTGAATTAAGAGATCATCATACTGCGTCATCCACGTGACTTCATTATGACTGGTTAATTGCTCTGTTGACAACGCTTAGCATTTTCATCTATAACCTGCTTTAGAAGCTCGATATTCCTAGCCTCAATCTCAGCTTTCTTAGCCTCAAGCTTGGTGTTCTTAGTCTCAAACTCGCTAATGCGTTGTCTCAATAATTCAAGCTCTGTTGATATGATCTATAAAATTATACACTATACATAAGCATTCAAAATAAAAAAAAAATTATGTGCACGTGAAGATTCTTCACACTGATCACTTTTGCCAAGAAAAAAATTTTTATTAATAGATGCATATGATACATGTTGTAATTTCATTTTACAAAGTAAAATGTTTCTATACTAATGCCTGCTATACCAGTTTTTCGTTTGTCTTTACAACCTATACTAATACATTATCCTAATATTCTGGTTTCATTTGCCTCAATCATCGATATTCTGGACAAAACAAAAATGGTCATTAGTTAAGCATAGAACATGCGGAGTCTGAAATAGATTAACAGTGTTGACCTTAGTAAAACTCACCAAAAGTTTATGCTCTCTGTCTAATAAAGTCCTTAAAAGTTCTAAACAAAAAAATGGATATTAGCTTTGCAAGCAATGAGTCACTTTCTTGCAAATACAGCCACAACCGAAATATTTATACTTGAATTGCGTAATGTCTTGTTCAGAGCTTTTCGTCAACGCTTTTTTCAAACTGCGAAATGTTAAACACAGAGAAAATAATATTACGGCTTATAGTCAGTAAAAAAAAAGTTGATACGTGACATTGCACAGAGTTTATTTTTTTAGTCAAATACAGGGATCGATGAAAATTTCATATAAATATCCAAATTGTTTGTCCTGATGAAAAATTTTTCATCTTATTTGTAATAAAAATTTGCGCAAAATGCTGATCGAATGGCCATGAACTGGCCTGTTATTTAAGGGTTAGAGGTCAACTAAGAGTAATTTTACTGTCGTATTTCATCATAAGGTGTGCTACAGATTACATAATAAAATGTCAAATCAATCAAATAGTTCGATCAAAAATGATCATCATGGAAAAAGATATGTGATAACGTATGACGCATTGTATCAAGGTAATGACTCAAAATTATCAATACATGATATATATATAGCACGTCTGCGTGCACAAACTTTTTCAATAATTCTCTTTTTTTTCAATAACTCATTCTTGTTTTCATTTCAGATATACCTATATAATATTATACTTCATCGTTCTTAGAAATGCTATCAGGAAATCTACTCTAGTTACTATCGATAAGAAAATGAAAGTTTTCCAATTCAGAGAAATCATTCGAAAGCACAAAGAGAATCATTTCAATGATATTAAAGCAGATGCAGACCAACTGATCCTATGGAAGGTGCAAATTTCTACCAATGATATGAATCTAGAAACTGAAATACATGCTAATGATGTTAAAAAAGAATTCAGAGGCGAAGAGTTAAATCCATTTAAAATTCTATTGATTATTTAATGAACTAGAACATCTTTCGAAAGAAGTATCTACAAAAATAAGCATCATCGTTCAACCGCCACCTTTGCCTGCCACCACTGGTAAGTGTCTCTTAATGGGTTTACCTTTTGAACAAGAAATTCATGTTATCTCACATATTTTTTTATTTGATTAGAGAAAAGGATAATGGTAGGCGAGAGCGAGGAGGATAATAGGATCAAAAAATGATGGCAATAAGGTATCTTTCTTTAATGTTGACCTTTATTAAAGGATAAAAAAATTCTAACTTGACTTGTATCTTTTCCAGATAATATAAGGTTTCGAAATTTAATCGATAGCTTACTAGAGATCAAAACAACAGGCAAGAAGATCAAAATTCTAGGATTGCCTGAGGATGATAGAGATATAAATATTTATAATTGAGAGTGCTACAAGCATTTATGTAATTTTATATTAGAAGATACAAAATTCAAGTGATATCTCATCACCGGAATCCAGGTATCAGAAAAATACTCTTTGAAAGGTTAATGCTAGTAGTGCTCCTTAAAGGGAATAAAAAAGTTTTGTTAGACTATAAAACTGTTGCGGTGTTGATTTATTCTTTAGGTGATATATACGTGACAAGATACAATACAGACAAATAGCAGAAGAAGAGAATGTCTGATGTATAATCGACGAAAAAAGAGACCAAGTGGGTCATGATTTTTCAAATAGAAAGTTAATTATAGTGAGCTCACCAAAGAAAGCAATAATTAGAGATTTTGCAAAGCAGTGATGCAGAGAACTATTCATGCTTACGTGAAATGAATATGAGTTTAAAGACTGTTGGAACTATCTATTTAAAGGAAAATTGACTCTAGAATTCTTAAAAGATAAGTTTAAAATATGCGGTGGGATTGCAAAATGGATTTTTACAATGTCACTGGAAGATATTGAAATGGCTGTCGAAAAAGCAATTAAAACAGTTAAATCAGAAATACTCTATCACCAAGGACAAGTCCTTGCAGGTGATGAGTATACTCATAAATTAATCCACATATATACCAACATTGAAAATATGGGTAAATTTTCACTATATATAACGTTAACCTGCTTCTTTGCATCAAAATATGTAGCAGATAGATGCTTAGAACAATTACAATTAAATCATAAAAAGGAACTATTTGATTTTATCAATAATTTAAAGGACATAACGCAATTGGGGGGCTTTTGTGAAATGTTATTTGAAATGGTCGCATATACGATAATTCGTCAAGGAGGGGACTTTCAAGTACGTGAATTCACAGATGATGGTACAGGATCTGAATCTATTCATAAGTTTGATTTTCTAGAAGAAAATTTTTTTGATAATATCAGGGAGATACAAGGACAAGTAAAATATTTCCGACCAACTTCGAAGATTTTTGAAAGCATAGATAGTTATGCTCATACAAATAATCTATTTCAAGTTACCGTTTCCAGGAAGCATAGTATAAAGCAAGATGGATTGAGAGCGATAAAGGATATCTTGGATGAAAATTTTGATGTCCGTATTTACTTTATCTTACCAAGAGAAATATTTAGAACATTCAAAAGAAAATAGTCTTATGAGAATAAGGGAGAAGGAAAAGTATTCGACGCTTAGATTTATAACATAACACAGTACGTATTATGCGTAAATCTTGAATATTAATTTGTTAATTTTATTATATGTAGACTTTTATTATGAAATAGCTTTAATCCATAATTTCTCATTACTCCTAATGCTAATTTTTTCGCTGTCTGCTTCTGTTATTTTTCGAAATACTGTAAATGATCTACATTTCATTTTTATATTTATACTACAATTTTCACAATTATGCTTACTAGATGTAATTTCGAATCTATTGTAAGAATTTTGGAGTAAATTTAGCAGAGGAAAAAATTACATCATGTATTACGAGACAAGTCTTCTCAAACTTTTCTGTGTATATTAAAAAAGGACTGCATCAAATTTTTCTATTGTAAATTATGATTTATAATATAATTTTCGTAATGCTAAACATCATTGTTGCATTATCAATTATCACATCATAGATGTAACTGTGAAGAATCTTCACGATCATAAAATCACGTGAGTTTTCAGGTCAGAACTTTTTATTGTAATTTTTTCTTGATATCTTGATTGTGGATTCTGACCTTTATGTGATCGCAAGTCAAGATGGCAATAATATCACACAGTGATTATGAAATAGCTCATCAGTATCATGTAAAAAATTTATTTAATAAATGCAAAAAATAAATACATTGTTTGGGACTGCCCCGTGATACATATTATTTTTTAATAAACTTTTTGATCCTAGCCCTCTTGCTAGTCAGAGAATTATTTACACTAACACGATCATTCAGCAATCCAACAATAATACCAATTATCCTTTTTACGTTACTTTATAGTAATTCAGGATTATCTTTAATCGCGGACTTCGTAAGATTAATCTGATGCTCGCTACCGCTTGTGAAGAAGATGCCATCCGGAGTATATATGATAAAATGCCACTCTGTATCTGTAATCACAATACCATAGATATAGTCAAAATAGTCATTCCTAAACGCTTGGTCTGTAGTTCGTTTTTTCTTATTTGTTTGAAACGCACTTTCAAGTTGCGCCAGATTCTAAGAAATAAACCATTATTATTATCTCTAATATGTTAGAAAGTGAAAATGTGAATAGTAGGCCTACCTGCGCATAACCAATCTTAATATTTCATGGTTTTTCTTTGGTAATGTAGAGGAGGTCTTCTAGATTTTTGATTGCGTAGTCTACTCAGCCTGTTTCATTCTCATCGGAAACGTCTTTTTGAAACACTATAAATATATCTTGAGAGGTAAGTTTTTTAGCTATAGTGATGGATGCATGGAGAATCGATAAAATAAATTCACAGCGTGTTACCTTGTTAGCATCGGTCATGATTTTCACATTTAAAAGTTTTAAGATTATATCCTTCATACAGTGATTGAGAGTCTTATCATTATCATTAATCTCCTCGAAGACTGTAGAGAAAAAATAAGCAGTTATTACTATATTTATAATAGACCATTCTAGAGCGGTGTAAAATAAAAATAATTACTCATTGGGAGTAAATTGCTTAATACTTGTTATATCTTCCCCATTAATCTTATTTCTACGCAACATTTCCTTCAAGTCATCAAGAGTTTTAAGTGAGGAATAGTTTCGTAATTTCTGACTGAGACTCTTAATAAATTCTGCAAGTCTTTTTGCAGGACCAGCTTTCATGTCAAAACTTTGAAATTCCTCTTTACTTGTATTAAGAAAATCACTATCAGCTATTTCTTCCTTATGTAAAATTTTGAAGTAGGACTCCTTTAACTTCAAGTTTTTTTCTTTAAATATTCGATAGCTCATCTGTATTAAAATCCTTAACCACGTCCGATATTGTTCAAGAAGAAATTTCTTCCGTTATTGAGGCAGGTGAAGAAGCTTGTAAAAACATAGTTTTTATATATATGTGTTAGTACTTGTGAAAAAATATGCACTTGATACAGGTAAAGCTAGTTTATGAATATAAAAATATTTTTGGTTTCAGCGCTCGGAGAGAAATGATAGATTTTTTTTGTATTGATTCATAATGCATTTGCCCAATATATATGTAATTAAAATGTAATACAAAATTGTCAGGCGATTATATTACATCATTACACGTGACATTTTTTAAGATTTATGACAAGAACATAATATATGCTTTATTTAAAAAATAAAAAACCTTGTCAGAAGGGTCCCAGAGGAACCAAGTTAACCTACATTACATAAAAATTGCAAATATATCGCTACATAATACAGAAAATTATTTGGGGTAAACAGTGAAATGGAAGTGCTTTGCTTTAGATTCCTCAGTAAAAATATCGATAAAATTCTCATGCATGTCCATTTCCATTTCAATAACGTTTCCGGCTTGAATTATACAAATTTTGAGAGGGATTTTATTAAATGGTACCCTAATCTACTTTGAATTGCAGTCTCAAAATCACTATAACGATTACCTCTGTGAATTGTAATCGATTGCATTACTTTAATGCATGGAATATTCATAAGTTTGCCTATAGGAATGATAAGACAATTGATAGTAATGTTGTTATTGTCTATTTCGACTCCTAAATGCAAGAATCCAATAGTAAAAAAATTTCTTAGCCCACTCACATTAAAGAACATATACTGTACATATCTTATTTTACGTTATTTTTTACGGGAATGTTTTTTGCGGAAAGTTAGCTGAACTTCCACATATTCCTACATGCTTTATATCTTGCTGAAAAAAAGATAAGAAGATAAGAATAGTGATTAGCATTGTCGTATGATGCCAAGAGCTCTATAAAAGCACATGTAAACTGAATCTTCATATCTTTTCACATGTAAATCTACCAGAAAGACATATAGTCAGTTTTACACCTGACGATCTCAGAATTATGAGTCCCTTAGTCTTTCATAATATATGCTTTTGTCAGTACTATTTGCTTTTAGGGTAAGTTCTGTATTGCAACTAGATGCTCTTTCATATTTTTCTCACATTTGTTCAGAAAAAAATAGAGGTACTAGTTAGCGAACATATATGTGAAATTAATATGTGAAAATGTCACACAGACCTATTATATGATCAGCCTATTTTTGTCGCACAATCTAGCTGAAGGCGCTGTGCATGGCTCAGCAAATTCTTCTGAGCTAGTGATCACTGCTCTAGACTAGCTAGATTGGTAGGAGGCTTAAGTAAATGTTCAAATATTTCAAACAAAGGTTTTTTAACACTAAATTCATACATACGCTTTTCATTGACAGGTGATAATCTACAAATGAATTTCACTTTGATGTCTATACCATCTAAATCTTTACCAACGCTAATAGCATATAACTTTATCATTTTAATGTATTCGTTACAGAGCTATCACATTGTGTTAAATATGGTATTTTTTCTTCCTTTTTCATACAACATTAGAACTTCTCTAAATTGGATTGATTATTTTGCACTATATTGCCCATTGGCTTGCGTTATAATTATGTTAATATATTTAATTTATTATAACAAAGAAAAAATAACTGACTTGATGTTTGTAACCCAGCAAAAAATCTTCCGAAGCTAATGATTACTGTTTCAGACTGACTGACTCAGAAGAACAATCATCTTTTTGCGCAAACTCTACCTCTCATGCCAATCTATCCAATATCAATTTAAGACCAATTATATAGGCTTCTTGTCAAAATTCAGGTGCAATCCCGCCCCTTTGATCTATCAATCTGCAGGGTAAATGCTTTCCATCTTGAAGAATTTATTCGAGAAAGTCTTTAATCGAAAAAATAATATTAATGATGAGCACCTGACTCCAGATATTCACATAGCTTAGAATAATCAAATATGCCTACTACCCTATCTTGCCTTACATTCTTGACAGTAATAAAGCTGGTTGCCTTATCATATGTATGTTCATATTTGGCTGGATTGCATAATAGCAAATACTGCGTGAGATTAGTAGTAAACTTACCTGCAGTCTTGCGCTGATTATTCCTCGATTTTTTAGCCATATTTCTTATGTAAACTATATTTACCATTGGAAGGGTTTATATAATTCAATTAATCTGATTGGCATCTTTTACAAATAACTAAATATTTATTATATTAGAAAAAAAAAATCTTATAATTATGTACGTACTGTGATTTGCCTCCTCTGAATTACATATATGCATCATATTACTAATCTAGATCACTGGCATGAACTAGACTCTGTGATTTCAGTTGCAAAGAAGACAAGTGGGGCATACATTCCCTTTGATATGCCTCAAATTATTATGAATTTGATCTACTGTCTACTAGGATATATCTCCTGGCCGATCCCATTCAAATTTCATTTCAATGAGACATAATGCACATTTGTCTTCTTGAATATGTTTTAACATGAGGATATAGTTAACTGTTAAATCAAATTCACAGCCTTTTTCCTTGTCTTGACCCATATATCTGATAAGTTTTTCCTGAATAGATGGTCTCAATTTGTGCTCTAGCCGTCTTTTCTTTTTTGTCTCCTCAATCTCTTAGGTAATTTCAGGAGGTAATGGAGACACTTCGACCTAAATGAGTTAGCTTAAATATTTCACACAACTAACTGCTAAATATATTAGGTTATCCCAGGCTAGGTTTTCATCAATGACCCAAACACGCTATGGAGCCTTAAGGGTTATTCCTTGACTAGTATGAATAGTCATAGCATATCCAAGTTCCCAATCTATGACCTTTTTATCTGCTAACATATCTTTTAAGAATTCGTCAGGAAGCGTATATAAGGATAAGTATATTATATCATTTTTCACTAACTCCCTTTTTTCAGATGAGTCAGGAATCAGAATAAGGTAATTTTGTTTGCGTCCATCTCTTGGCCTATAGATTAATAGGATCAGTACATTGAGATATTTTGCCTGATGAAGTTTTAAGCATTTTTGGGAAGCAATTCTTCGGGAAAGTAGATGTGCTGATAAGATACGATCTGATGGCTTCCATTCAGTTTCAAGATATTCCTATTTTTCGCTGACTGAAAGTGCTTCATGGAATAGGTCTGACTGCACTCTATTATTTTGCCGTAATTTAGAGCATTTAGCCTAATAATCAGTCAAGACTTCCTCATAGTAATCAGCTCACTCTTTTAACCAGTCATGAGGCATTTCTCCGAAGAATGGTAGAGGCTGAGCATCATTTCCACAGCAAATTACTTGGTATTTTTGCTCTAGTAAGTAGTTGATAAACTTCTCTAGAATATGTTTAGACACTGTACATACTTCATCCCAGATGATAACTCGTGGAAATTTCTTTTCTCCCATGCATTCAGAAGTCCACTCTCCTACACTATTCTACCTAAAGAAGCTATGCCAAGTTTGAGTTTTTACCTTACGATCATTCTAGAAGTTTTTAGCCAATGCATTTATATGAGTAAAGACTATCATGTTTATATCTTTAAAGATTCAGATTACACGTGTTGTCTTCTCAGAATCACCGCCTCCATTGAGATATGAAACTCAGGATCTTGTAATAGGATCACGAATTGATAGAGCAGTACTTTCGATAATATTTTTAATTGATTCCTAATGCCTATTTTTTGGCCAGTATACAACATTTAGATCTGGATCATAGATTTTCTCTCCTTTATCACGCCATTGGTTAGGCTGAATTTCTTGAATCTTTTCCTCTTTTAGTGACTCAGACTCTTTGGTAACAACTTTACTAGATTTAGTATTCTTCTAAGAACCTAAGCGAAAGTACCATTCTTCAAAGCAAACAGCACATACGAATAGCTTATGCTCGTTACATGACAAATAGCTTGATTTTCTGTTCACGTAGTGAACTATCACTTCTTTGATGAATTCTTTGACTGCTTCTTTTGAATAATAGCTTCCTGCTTCACACATTGCATAAGAAGGAATTTTATGTGGACATTGAAACTTACTGGTATCTGCTGAATTTTTAGATTGACTGCCTTGCAAAGCGCCTAAATGGCTAGTCTTTTGCTTAGCTTGTTTAAAGAAGGCAGATACATTTTCGATCTTATATAAGACCTCTCTTCGTATATATATAGAATCTGTTGTGATTCTTACCACTTCATTAGGGCTAAATCTTCAGAGCATTTCTAGCAAGTTTATATGAGTATAAACTAACATTGAGGCTCGCAAATATGTATATTGAGGCTAATGATCTTTGTAGTATGTGAGTATATATCCAAGCGGACATTTATCACTACCTGCATATGTTCCCTCTTTAATGCAATCTTGGATCAAGAAATCAAGTTCACCTTCGTCTATTATAACCCAATGGGTAAGGCATTTTTCTTCAACTTTATTTTCCTGTGTGAACTTTCCTATGATTACACAACTTATATCCCAATTTTTAGGCAACTATACCTTCATTTGCTTGGTAAGAGAAATAATAGCTTCTCTTATAGTTACACTTTCTAGGATTTCTATTTCGAGAAGATATTGTAGAAGCACAATAGGTGTCCATCCTTTTGTTTTCCCACATCCTTCTTCACTTTGACAGGCAAAATGTTTTCCATACCAAACAGGAATTGCTAGATGAATATTAGTGATAAATTTGAAAGTTCTTACCTATGCAAATCTGGTTATATCATCGTCTTGTGGCAATTCTCCATTCACTACTACTCAGACAAAATGGTATATTGGATGCCTAAACTGTTTAAACCATAGTGAACACTCTCCTTGATCACACATACTTGCTGGATAGCATTCCTTCATGTCTATAGATATAACATCTCTGACTTGATAATTAGGTGCATTCCAGCGTCCTCCATGCCTATGTTCAATACAAGATTGCTTTATATTTTCATGTATACTAGCCAGAGTAGGATGCCAATCATTGATCTTGTTAGCAAGTTTGCCTCTGGCATGATTAGCACCAAATACATGTTCTGCTAACTCAACTATTTTAAGTGATTTTAGGGACTCCCACTTTCTTTCTTCATTAATTATTCCTTTTTGAAGTTGCCAGTCTACTGCATCCTCAAATAATTTCTTACATGCTTTTATGATATCTGTATGTTTCATCCATGTTCTAAATGTACGATCATCTTCTAAGACAAACTGTGATACTGATTGGATTTCTTCCAGTGTTTCGCCTTTCCCAAGTCTAAGTCTAATAAGCCATATTGCTTGTGGACCTTAAAGAGCTTTATTGATAGCCATCCATGCATTATCATTATAATACTTCACCATTCGATCTCTTGAAAAATAATGGTTTCTAGGGAATGCGTGACCATTGTGGACTACCATCTCTATCTCTTCAAACCTACCTGTTCAATATTTTCCACTATTAAAAATAACTCTATGGGTAATATGATTGGTTGTTTAAGTATATTTTTCAATTCTGCTATATCCTCTACTTGAGTACCAGGTTGACGCATTCTTTTTTCCTATATGCCAATTTTTTGCTTACGTGTACTAGTCAGACTATACCCTCTTTTTGCTTTTTCAAAATGCTCTATTACTCGCTGAGCCACACAGTTAAGTGCGCCATCTTTTATTGGCATTAATCGTTTACTATCTGGCTCTCAGATTTTATATAATCCATAGACGACTGCATTAGCTGTAAGGTCATCTATATCAGATTCTATTGAGACCTTTCTAACTAAAAACTTTTCATCAATTCCTACCTAAAAACCTGATTTTGTCTTCTTTGTAAGCACAATATTGGATCCTCCTGGAACAAATTTTTTACCAGCCTTCTTTGATTCACGAATGGGCTCATATTTGTCAACAATTTTGAAATTACCTTTATCTTCTCAAATAAATTTTACTCTTATAAGAAACCTATTACAGTCAGACCTGTCTATAATCACCCTGTTTATAATCACATCCTGTCTATAATCACTTAATTTTAATGTCCCA
>CAJVPP010003672.1:0-11063 GCA_910592005.1 Funneliformis mosseae | reverse complement strand
GATTGAATTATCATTCTACACTTACGATAAAAAATTGTTCATTTGGAACAAGTGAATTATCGTTTCAAAAAAACGATAAAAAAATCATTTAATTGAAATGATGAAATTATCATTCCAAATGAATGATAAAAGAATTGTTCAATTGGAACGATCCAAAATTTTGGATTAATCCGAAATTTTCAGTTCAGTTCAAATTTTTTTTGGTTCAGATTAGATTTATAATCTGAAAAAAATCTGAACTGAACTGAAAATTTTCGGATTAATCCGAACTGTTCAGAGCTTTATTTAAAATGATTAGCAGAAATTCAAAAATACTATTTTTAAAAGTTAAAGATTTTAAATGTTTAATAGCTTTTTATTGTTATATGTATATCAATATGATATAAATAATAAAATAAAAATAAATATTTACAGTAAATTCATTTGCTTATTTAATCATGTAATAATACTTATTACATGATTCCAATGATAAATATAGCAAACTTATTTTATTTTATTATTATAAAGCAATGATATTAATATAATTAATAAAAAAAAATGTAATTTAACATATCAAATAATATTTTAAAAGTTTATAACAATTTAAACAAAATGTTAAAGTAAAAAAGTAAAATCGAATTTTAATAATAAAAATATAAGAGAAATATTGATAATAATATATTTGAGTTGCTTATTTTTAGAACTAGTATACATTTAACACTACTTAGTAACAAATCTTAGAATATATTACAATATTTAAGACAAGTTCCTCTAAAAAAAAATGAAATAAAATGAAACAAATAACGTAATATATAAATAAAATTCTAAACTATTATGCTAAAATTTATTGAAATATAGTTTCTTCATGTTTTCGTTTTGCTATATAGGTACCAGGTTTGGCCATTGCTGAAGGATGGGACGCTAATTCAGCAGGTACACGAGATATAGGTGATTTCATGATCATTTGCTTAAGGTCATACCTTTTGAATATATCAAAAAAAGAAATTAGTTTAAAGTCGAAATATTTTAATAATTACAAATATGAAACAATGACATACATAACATCTGCATCCGCGTTAGACATGAACGTAATCGAGACACCAGATTGTCCAGCACGTCCTGTACGACCAATACGATGTGTATAATCTTTAAAGAAAAGAAGACATTTGTTAATAAAAGAGATCATCTATTATGTTAAACCTTTAATAATTCACAATACCTTCAATATTCTTGGCCATATCATAATTGATTACCAGCGAAACATTCTTAACATCTATACCACGACCAGCTACATCAGTGGCCACTATATAAAGAATAAATTAATGTAACCAAATCCTTTAGAAAAAAAAAAAATTTAATAACTTTTCGTTTAAATACCTAGTATATCCATTGTTCCATTTTTGAGATGTGCCAATGCACTTTCTCTGTAGTAAAAATACAATTAGTTCCATTGCTTAAACTAACAGAATACAAAATATATTCTAAATATACTAACCTTTGTTCTTGAGTTTTACCACCGTGCAGTGTTGTTGCACGATACTAATAAAAAATTTTTTTAAAAAAAATTTCATTAATGAAAAAGGTTCAAAGATAACTTAATAATTTATAAAGTATTTAAATACCCCAAGCTTGTTTAATGCTCTAGCAAGAACATCACACCCTTTCTTTTGGTTAACAAATATGATGATTGGTGGGTCAAACGATCCTTGAAGAAGCTCAAGAAGTCTTGCTCTATAAAATATTAAATAAGTTCATTAAATTCCTAACGAATTTTTGGAAGAACAATGCAGTAGAGACACGTACTTCTTTCTTCCTTCATCATTTATCATTTCTACCCTTTGTTCAACAGTATCTACGGCTTGACCAGCTGTTCCTATTGTAACGACTGCAGGTCGTCTCAAATATCTATAGAATCACATAAGATTAATTTTCAATAAATTTCCATGACATAATAATCCTTTAACGAACCTTTTAGCTAAACGTTCTACAGCAGGAGGCATAGTAGCTGAAAACATCACAGTTTGCCTATAACGTTCTTTTTGCCCAATTTTCTTGAGCATTTCGGCAGGATTTTCAGCCTCTTCTGTGTCTGGTTTAACATTTGATACGGGTAATGCATCTAAAATTACATTGACATCAGTTTCGAAACCCATATCGATCATACGATCAGCCTAAAAAAAAATATTGAGATTCGATACTTTAAAAATCGGAAAGGAAGATTGAAATTTCTATATTTTCAAATATACATACTTCATCCATGACTACATAGGTACATTGATTGAGAACCAAGATCCTTCTGTCCAAACAATCTTTCAAACGCCCAGGAGTCGCGATAATAATTTCGGCACCATTTCTCAAGTTAAATGCTTGTTCTTCTACTGCGTGCTAGATATTGATAAAAATATTTCTGTGTCTTAGCTTTATAAATTTTGATTCTGAAAAATAAACAATAATAATGTCTTAATGACTTACCCCACCAACAATAGAAACACAGTTGAAACCCATAGGAGCGGCAAATTTTAATGTTTCTTGTTCAATTTGTTGCGCTAATTCACGAGTAGGTGCCAAAATCAAAGCATAAGGTCCATCCGACATATTTTCCTCTGATAATCTCGGAAGGTCGGATATATACACAAGCATTGGTATTACAAACGAAGCAGTCTTACCACTACCTATATTTACGGATATTTTGTGATTTAAAAAATTTTTATAAATAATCATATTCAATTTCGTACGTACCTGTTTCAGCAATTCCAATGATATCTCTATTTTGTAAACCAATAGGTATAGCTTGTCGTTGGATAGGCGTAGGTTCTTTATACCCGATACTCTCAATAAGATTAAGTATACGTTCCGACAAACCAGATTCGACCCAGGATCTTATAGGATTTGGAATACTACCACCTAATAAATGTTAATATCATTAATTGATAAGTTCAAAATGGTTAATATGTAAATGTAAATATATTGAACATGCCTTTGGTGGTAATATTAAAATCTTCCTTAAAGATACGCCAGTCTCTTTCCTTCATCTCGGTCAATGGTTTTTCTGACCAATGACGGTCATCCCACATTGTTTTCAACTCTTTACGTCTATCGATTTCCATTCTTTCTCTGAATTGGATTACGAATTAATAATATGTAACTAATCATATAAATATACATATTAAAAATAAAAAATTCATAATTACTCAGCGCGGTCTTTCTGATCAAGAGTTCTTCTTTCCTCTAGAAGTTGGTTATAAAATTGTGCACGATCTCGCTTTTGTTCTTTGATATCGATGCCAGCGAAATGTCCACGACCAAACATTTGGGCATTATGCTTATTTGCATACAGAGGATTAAAATCTTGAGAGGTATCTTCTCCAGCATCCCAATCAAAAACAAACTTCTTTTCATTCATCTTACGTATTTTACGTTTTTTACGTTCACCTCCCATGTATCGTTCCTTTAAATTATAAATGTTATCCGTTATTCGTTATTAAAGAGTAATCTTTATAAGTGGTATTCGAAATACGACATACCCTAATAGCTTGTAATTCCTTTTCATCTAATTTTTCTGCTTCTGTGTTAACATCTGACTTATCCGACTTTTCAGTAGGGCGTT
Source organism: Funneliformis mosseae (assembly GCA_910592005.1). NCBI lineage: Eukaryota > Fungi > Glomeromycota > Glomeromycetes > Glomerales > Glomeraceae > Funneliformis > Funneliformis mosseae. Next base: position 7,477 of record CAJVPP010003672.1, on the reverse strand, counting down.
TTTCAATCTCTCTCTCTTTACCTCTTGGTCTTTCACGATCATAACGGTCATATCTATCGCGATCATATCGATCATAATAATCTCGTCGATCTCGACCATACCCTTCTCAACAAAACTTATTTGTTACAACGCTGATTAATAACAAATGGTAATGAATAATGATTTTGAATAGTTACCATTTTGACGGGCTTCTTCCATTGCACGTCTTTGAAATTCTTCTTGTTGGCGCCTTTCTTCTTCTTGTTTACGACGTTGTTCTTCAACCTCCTTTTGCCGCTTTTCTAATGCTACTTTTGCCCGTTCTTCTTTTGTTAAGAATTTAGGCTAAATATGATAATGTAAAATTTTAATATGAATCGTATTAATGCACTTCCCCATAAGTGAATTTTGGTATACTATAGGAGAAGTGATTTTTAATGATTATCTTTTTATTACGAAAATCTTTAATAGAAAAATAGAGAATAATACACTTACCCTCTCATTAACTTGTTTCTCGGATTCTCTCTTCTGCAATAATTCTTCCAACGATATCGGAACTTTCGGTTTTGCTGTCCCATTCAATTCCTTAGTCAAATCTTGATTGTTCGGTACTTTATCAGGGATTTGAATTTTTGGTTCATTAGCATTGTCCCGACCTTCATGTCTTGGCTTGTCATGACTTGGCGAAATCCTACGTGGAGGTTCATTATAATCGCTCTTTCGACTTTCCCTCTCATATTCTCTCCCATATCGATGTCTATGATAAGAATCGTCTCTGCGACGTTCAATTAAATGAGGTGATCGGGAACGATGCCTCCTAGAACTTGAAGCAGTGTCAGTGTAGGACCTAAAGAAAAATAATCGTGTTAATTTAAAACTTAAACTGATAAAAATCAGCATGCATACCTTCGAGATCTTTCAGTTGGCATTATAAAAAAGCTTTGTCAAAAATAAAAGATTGACAAAAGTTTTGATTTGATTTATAGATCGACAACACGTGACATTGGGGTAGATATACAACTACCCCAGGATCACCAACAAAAAATCACTTTCACGTGACATTTTGGCCAGAGTTATGGCATTAACCGTGAATTAAGGCATTATGTATGTGACGAATAGTGATGTGACGAATATGATTTTACACACCGAAAAAATTCTCTGTTTCTGGAATACTTAGTAAAAAATGAAAAGTGAAGGGTGTGACGCGAGGCGACAAATATTTTTTATATAATCACGTGAAAGTGATTTTTTGTTGGTGATACTGGGGAAGATGTAGATATACTAATTAAATCAAATATATATATATATAGTCCTTATAATTCAGATTTTTTTTTACTATACTTGTTTTTATTTACTGATTTCAGAATAGTGTTAGAAAAATTATATAGGATATCCGGATTTTTGTTTAAATTATTTATTGGCAGTATTATACATTTTGAAATATAAATTTCATATTATTTATAAAATTTCTTATTTTTAAATATTTGATTAAGAAATATAAAGCTTGATCTTCACCAAATATACTTTTCTATGTCTTACAAAAAGTATTATCTGAATTACATCATTAAGAAATTAATTTTTTTAATCTATCTTATAAATTTTTCTTATCAATTTATATAGAAGTCAGTCAAAGCTTTGATTTTTTAAGATCCATTTTCATATTTAGATATGTTTTCAAATCTAATTTATTAAATAATCCCTCTACTTATTATTGATGAATAACTAAAAAAAATAAATTCTACTTTAACAAATTCATATAAATGTAAATACAAATGTAATTGTAGATTTATTGATATACAAAATTTATCAAATACTTGTTAAAAGTTAGTATTTTAACTAATAAATTATATAATCTGAAATCATTAGAATTTGAATTATTAAAATTAGCTTGCAATTCTTTTGCATATTTAACTTCTGTTTCAGTTAGATTATTTATCTAAGACAATTTTAAAGAAATGTGATGAAAACTTTAAGCAAGATATTAATTTGAATTTCCTTTAAGATGATAAATTGAAAGTAAATGATATTAAGAAATAATCAATTTGGTAAAATGTTTTTTTAGTTTTTTAATTCTTCTTTTTAAATCATTAAAGATTTTTAAATTCTTTAATATTTAAAAATCAAGAGCTTCTAAGAAATCATCTATAAAAAAAATATTAAAATTATTATTTAAATTATTTAAATATTTAATTTATTCTGTAACTTAGTCTGGTATTTTGTATACATAACAGTCTGAAAGTAATTTTTCACAATAATTTTCATAATAAATTTATATAATTAAATCTTATATTATATTAAAGGCTTGTAAAAATATTTTCAAATTATACTAAACATTTGACTTATATTGTGAGTTTTGGATTTTATAACTATTTTAAAAAGTATTTATTTAGCAATATACATTTTGAAAGATTTTTAAAGAGTTTTAAAAGCTTAGATAAATTAACTTTCAAATTCTAAATAATAATGATGACGCTTTAAATATTATTATACTAAAAATAATTTATATCTTAACACCTCCAAATAGATCTTTGATATTGATTAAAAGAAAATGCAAAATATTGATTATAAAAATCCTGAATTTTTTGTGCTGTTATATTATAAAATATATCTTTATCAGTTGAATCACATCTATTATGCAGTTTTCATGTTAAATAACATATATTATATAAATAAACAATCCTTATAAAACCTATATTTGTTAGTAATTTCTAAATGTAATTTGTTTAAAATTATTATAAATAATATGTATTATATATAATTCACATTTAATCTATATAACATTAGAATTTATTTCTTTATTAAAAATATAATTGCTTCATTTTAGCTATCTAATATATAAGCTATATTAAATCATTATTACAAGTAATTTATTTTAAATTATATTCTAAAACATAAAATAAACTAAAAAATTTTTACTGTAAAACATGCTTTATAATATTCCTATATATAATAACCCCTTCTTTTAAAGTAGCTTAAAATGTAAAATATCTCATTACTAAGTATGTAATATATTTTTAAATAAAATTTTATTTTATTAAATTTAATATAACAATTTGCAAAAAAATCTTTATTATTAATTTACAATTTATAATTCATTTGCTAATTATTAATTTTATAAATTTTTATAATTATCAATAACATTATTATCATATATACTATTTTTAATTACATCAATAAGATTTTTATTTTTATCATTTAGCAAATTATAATCAAGATAAAATTATCTTTAGTATCATCTTTTATTATAAAGATTTTACAATATTTAAAAGATATTTTAATCTTTATATTTTAATATTAATATTATTCTAAGTTACTTTAATTTATTGCGTAATTTTATTATAAACAAGTCTTTAATCTTTTTAACTGAAGTAAAATTATAAAATTTTCAATTATCTATTCATTATATAATTCATGAATCTAATAAATAAATAAAATTAAATAAAATTATTAAAACGATTAAAAAAATAAATAATATAAATAAATATTATTAATTTAAAAATTTTATTAATTTTAATATCTAATAGTTAAAGTTTACTGAATACTATTAACTAAATGATAAAAAAAAAATCAAATATTAAAAGACTTCTTAGATTAACATTTATATCAATTCTATTATTCTCAATTTATTAGAACATTTTTACTTTGTTAATTCATCTGTTTTTATTAACCCAAATTTTTACTCTATCAGGAAAAATTTTACAAGGTATATTTTTTAATTTAAAAATGATACCAGATTTTAATTTAGTTCTATATAACATATATATCAAAACTATAGTAAAACAACTTTTTTCATAACTAGTTGATCTAATACTAATAGTTTTAGATCCTTTTATTTCTAATGTGATTAAAGATGATAAATTAAAACTAAGAAAAGTTTTATTTAAATTAGCAATTAAATTGAGTAGATAATTATATTATATTCATTTAAAAAAAATAAAACTCAAAAATGAATGCTATTATTTAATTAAATTTTTAGGTAAGTGTTAAGATATTATTATTCTTTTTCTATTAAATAAATTAAATTTGTCAATAAAACTATTTAACCACTTATTAGAAAATTTAAATTTTGAATTACTAAGTAAAATTGTTTTATTTCATTAATTTCTGTCAGTTTTTTTTTTGTTTTTTATAATTATATTGCAACTTATGATTTTGTTTTCTTGTCTTAAACTCTGTATCTATTGAAAATAACAAATTTTTTAATTCAGGTAAACTTGAAAACTTTTTGAATATAACTTTTTAATATGAAAAACTGGAGATATAAGTTGCTCTTTTTTTCTTCCTAATCTCTTATTTACTTTAGTTTAATATCAAACTTTTTTGCAGTAACTCTTTTGCTATAGATTCTTTATACATATTACAATATTATAAATTTTTCACAAGCATATCATTATTGTTAAATTTTCTTGATAATCTTGACTTATTTGTAATATTTATTTCTAATTGTTATCATTGTAAAATTTGCGAATTATTTTCCTTAAACAATTTATTATTATTCATCTTAAATGATTTATTATCATTTAATTAAAATGATATATTATTATACTTCTTAAATAATTTACTATCATTTAATTAGAATGATGTATTATTATTTTATTTGAATAATGTATTATTGTTTTTCTTAAACAATTTATTATCGTTCAATTAGAATAATTTATTATTATTTAATTAAAATAATATATTATAATTCTTCTTAAATAATTTATTATTATTTAATTAGAATAATGTATTATTATTTTCTTAGATAATTTATTTAATTAAAATAATTTATTATCATTCTTCTTGAATGATTTATTATTACAGTTAACTCTTGATATAGCAAACTCTTAATATAACGAATTTTTTAAACAAATATAATAAAATACTCTTGTTATAGCGAATTGGCGAAGTTGAGGTTTAGAACATAGAATTTATTATAATAAAAGTTGACTGTATTTAATTAGAATAATTCAGTTAGATCAGGTCAAATAAAAATTAAAATCAAATCAGATTTTTGTTTAATTTGACTTAATTCTTTCAGTTCAAATAACTTGATTGACCTAACCTAAACTAACTTATTTGAAGCTCTAATTTTAATGTATATATTCTAATATAAATCTTAATATTAGTTTATAAATCTAACAATATTTTTTTAATATATTAAGATATTTAAATATATATATATATTAAATAAACTTTTATTTTATTTTTAATTTTAAAAAATTTTATTTGATAATTTATTATTTCTTTAATTACTATTAATAAAAATCATAAATTTTTTAATAAATTATAAAATTTATAATAATTAAATTATTTTTTATAATAAACTCTATAATATTATATTAGTAATACAAAAAGGGGGATTCTAGGATCAGAATTCGAAATTATATTTAAGAAGGTTTCTAATCATATTTTTCAAAACCTTCTAGTTATATGAATCCTCTATTAAATTTAAAACTCTAGCCCAAATTTAAGCTTTTTCCGCTATTCAAATATTTAATATCAAATTAGTATTAATTTACACTATCAGATATCAAGAATAAATCTAACTCTTATAGCCTTTCTAGCCCAATTTTAATTCCAAATAATATATCAAAAAAAATATACTATTCTGTTTGAATTTGAGGCGATGCGAGATTGGCAAGAACTGAAAGTTCAAAGCTAAGCTCATAGAGTCTTTGCAAACCTTATATGTATACTAATATTTATGCTATTCTAAAATTAATTCTAAAAGGGATTCGTTATCATCTAGCAAAGTAAAAAATTTACATTTAAGCATGTCTTAGATGTAAATTTTTTGTATGTGTACAAGAAAGTTAAAAAGCTATAGAATATATTTTAGTATATCATTATTTTTTCGATACACAAAAAACCATTCTGAAATCATTTGCTTTACATAAATCTGAGATCAAAAAGTCTAACCTCTGATGTAAAAATTTGGGCTAGATGTAAATTTTTCAAATTAAGTGTAAATTTTTTGTATGTATACAAAAGAGTTAAGAATCTTTAGATCATGTTCTAGCATATTATTATTTTTTCGATATACAAGAAACCATTCTGAAACCATTTGCTTAACATAAACTTGAGGTCAAAAAGTCTTACCTTTAGAGTATCAAAAATTTTTTCGCATGACTTAGGTGAAAATTTTTCAAAGAAGATATTAATATATCAAACTTCTAGATAAGTATCTATGCGAAGCATCTCACGGCAAGCTCTATTTTGAAGCTTATTAATATATTGGGTTACATAATATCCATTAGTATGCTTTTTACAAAGTTCAGATTCAGAGCTAGTCGGCTTATCACAAACCTTACAAGGAAGACATCTCCTAGCTTTCTAATGTTCAAAGCATCCTTTAGGCCGATGGCAGGTCTGCCTACAGATTTCTCCAGTTCTGAGTAAATAGTTGCAAGAATATTTACCTATTATGGTAATAAAAAATAAATATTTTAATTTAAACAAAAGATTTTGTAGTATTAATACAAGCACCGAAATAGCAACACTTTCATCATAAGTACACAAATTCAATTAACTGTAATAAAGCTCACATATCAGAAAATCGAACAGGCATAAATAAATGTCATTAAGGCTGGCATTTATTATAGAAAGCTAAAGGAAGGTAAATTCATGCAATCATATAAAAAAAGAGTCAAGAACTTGCACCAGGTAGAAGACCCTGATGAATATATCCTAGAAAATGCAAAAAGATTGTTTCTAACTAAGGATAAGTATCATCAAATCATGGATAACTATAAATCTTGGTATGGAAAAGATCTAAAAATTCTCAATGCTGTTATAGACCTATATAAGTTATATTATAAATTAGCTAAGAATTATTTTAATACAGAAGAACAGGTTAATGAAGAAACTGAAGACTTCTTATTGTCAATTTGATAAGATCCATTGTGGTAAATACTTTACATCCTTTGTAATTTGAAGCTCTTCCCTTACAAAGGATCTTTTCAGACCATTCCTCTCATTATCTATTAGCCAGTATAAGACAGACTGATTTTTTTGTATTAAAGATTTGCAGATCTGATAAATCTTAAAAGACTAATTCATATCAGTTACGCGTTTTCTTCCTCCCTCATATTCACTAAAATTAAGCAAATATATAATGGAATTATCATAAGATAATCTTTCTTCGTTATACCTCATAGACCCTTTTTGAGATTTAAAAGGCTTGGCAAAGACACTATTCTTTTTTATCACCTCCGTAGGAGTCATATTAAACAAGTGAGTTACAGAGTTATTAAGATCTTTTACTATTGAATAAATAACGTCTGATAGGTCTTCTAACTCTATTATATCAGAAGAGTAGAGCTCTGAATAAGTCAGTTCAGGTCAGATCAATCAAGTTACCTGAACTGAAAGGATCAGTTCAGGTCAAACAAAAATCTGTCCTGATTTAAGTTTTCATTTAAACCGACCTGTTCTGATCTGACCTGACCTAATTTGATCAAATTATTTAAATTATTTAATAAACAATATATTATATTTGATTCAATTTAAAACTCTA
>CAJVPP010003671.1:0-11063 GCA_910592005.1 Funneliformis mosseae | reverse complement strand
GTTCGACTTGAATGATTTTTTTATCATTCAAGTCAACTCGAGTCAACTCGAATCAAGTTGAGTTTAAATTGAGTTGAATTAAATATTTAACTCAACTCAAATTTGGCTTGACTCGCAAATTATCGAGTTAAAAAACATAAACCTGACTTGATTTGAACTTGACTCGGCTTATCTGACTCGTGAGTTAACTCGACTCATCCAGAACTCTAGTTATAATGAAATTAGAAATAAATTATATAGATAGTAAAAATTAAAAAGATATACATAATAATATTTTTTTTATTTTTAAAACTTTTTATTAATACTTTTATTATTAGATAACTGAAAAATAATTTTTATATTTGAGGAATTACATCCTGATAATATTGTTGCATTTGCATTTAATATATAATAAGTCATGTGGCATATACTGAAGATATATTTATTACTTCATAAATGAATCTTAAACCTAATAGATTCATGACTACATCTTATTTAGTCATGTGATCAAAAGGATTAATAAAGTTAACAAAGTGAATAAATTAGATTAAATTGCTAAAGTGATTATTATTGATCTATTTAATTAGTCTAGAGTAAAGTAAAGGATTTTCATATACTAGCTACATATTATACAAGATGTCCCATTATTCACTTACTTAAAATTTAAGTCAATACGTGATTGGTCTCTTTCATTATACTTGTACTCTAGACTTAATAATAGTTACTAAAACTGTTTTTTAGTATATTAGATAGATTAGTTAGATTAGTTATAATTATTATAATTATTATATTAATTAATTAAATTATAGTTAGTAGAGTATTATATTTATCTTATTTATTTATTTTTATCTTTTATATTATATTTATTATATTATATTTTATAGTATTTTATTTGTATAAATATTTTGTATTTTCTCTTGGATTGAAAAATAACTCAAGATAGAGTTTTAGAATAAACTAAAAGTTTAATAAAGGAATCTTATCAATTCATTTGCTATTATCTTTTGTCATGCCTTTATATAGGCATAATTGTAATATTATTTTATATTATTTAATAAATCAAATTAAAAGTTAATCATTTAAGTTTATAAATACTAAACTAACAGTGGTAAAAAGAAGTTTAAAAATAGATCAATACTTAATAGATCAGTTTAATTAATGCAATTTTCAAATAGATAATCAAAGACATCAAGTTAATTTTGAAAGAATGTGAGTTATAATCTCAAAGTTAATTAAAACATATTTATGATAATTGTAAAAAATACTCACCTATTTTAGAAAATTATTATACAGTTTGTGTGCTTTACTTTAACTAATTTTTTTAGCACAAAAACTATTAATTAAGAAGATTTAGATTATAAGGTGATATTTTATCTAAAATTCCATTATAAACTTAATTTTATTAAAATATTTTAGAATGCTTCTAAATGATATACTCATAATAATTATAATTATTCATTTAAGTTATTAGAAAAAACAGTTTTAGAAGCTTTAAATTCTGTTTTTTTAAAACAAATTGAATAATATACTTAGCATTCTATAAATATATATAGAAAAATTTTAATAGGTACTGTAGTTCTTATATATTATAAAACAATATAAATCATATTAGAAATTTTTTGATTTAATAATAAAAACTATTAATCTATCAGATTTGTAATAATATGATTTAAAATATTGACTAATAAAATTTCTTCACATGATTTTATTAAAATTTGACCATAAAATAGAAAAATAGTGGTTTTATATTGTATGTATCATATTAAAATTAAATTAAAAACATAGTAAATTATATGATTTATAATATAATTTCAATGGCTTACCTTGTATATATAAATTTTACTATTAAAGTAGATTCTAATAATTTTCTATAAATGAGATTTACATTTGTAAAGCAAAAAATTAGATCTAATAATTGTAAAAATATTTTGAAGAATGAATTTATAGCAATAATCTCAAGTATTATAAAATTGGTATAATGATATCTTAAAGAATATTTTATAATAAATGTTTTTTAATATAAGGCTAAAGTCTAAATTAATAAATTATTAGAATCAGACTTTGATTTGCCTTTGGTACAATTCTTTCATAGTTTAAATAAAAGGTTTTAATAGATTTGAGATAAAGATGCTAAACAATAAACATGTAATAAACCAATAAAGGTTACATTTAAAAGACTTAACAATTTACAAAATATGAGTGAAAAATATCTAAATCAAGTGAATTAATTATTATTTAATATATTTAATATAATTAATAAATTTAAAAATTATAAATAATAATTAGTTTAACTTTATAAGTTTTACAAATATCATAAATGTTTACAAAATAAAAGTATTACAGATTTTTTTGGAATTACCAAAGATTTTTCCTCAAATTATATATTTATTATAAGATATTATGAAAATGAAAATTTGCATTCGTATCTTGATGAAATATAAGGAATACTTTGTTGAAGAGATATTGTTAAAATACTTTAATAAATATCTGAAGGAATTAAGTATATCCATTAAATTAAATTAATTTATAATAATCTTTATAGAAACAATATATTAATTGAAAATGAATCAAATTTAATTTATATACATATTATTCACATAGAATTAATTTATCTAGCTAAAGATAACAATACAAATGAAAGATATAAAATTTTTTCTTATAAAGTATCTGAGATTTTAAAAGAAATCTTTAGTAATAAAAGCTTCAGATATTTATAACTTTAGAATTATTATGTGAATATTTTTAACAAGTATTTATTCATGATGCAATTGATCACATAAAGTTAAATAAGCTGTAGAGATTTGTTTTAACCTTCATTCTAAAATAATTAATAGAATTCCAGATGCTTACATTCAGTTAATATTATAATATTAGAACTCTGATCTATTGAAATGTCTAACTGTATTTTAATTATATGAATTGCTTGAAAGTTAGGTGATTGCTACAGTTCTCAGCGAAAAGAATGGCAGAAAATTTTTTTTGAATAATAAAAGTTTTTAATAAATAACTTTCAAAATTTTTTTATTATTAAATGCTTTTGATTAAGGAATTATACATTCAAAAAATTAAATTATAAAAAGTATTCTCCTTTTCTGTCAATCTGGATTTAAATACAAGTTTAAATACTAAAAAATTAGAAAGTTAGCCTTTCTTCTTATTAATTTAACTTTATAGTTTCTATTTCTTACTTCTTTAGTTAAAATATATTATTTTTATTATAAAATATTTAGTTGAACATTTTTTTATTAGTGAGTGAAGCTCATTAACATAGTAAAATGTTTTGTAATCTTAATTTTAATGATCAAGCACTCAAATTTGACCTTATTTCACAATCGCAAAAATTTTTTTATATTAAAATATGCATTGTAAACTTTAAACAATACACATAGCATTTGAACTAGTAATACATATAAAATACTATGTAATTGTTTATACAAATCCTTACAAAAAATGTTAATTATATAGTAAAAGATTGCACTGCCATTCTTTTTGCCAGGGACTGTATTTATGATACCTTGATCACAAGATTGAAGGTGTACAGTAATATTTAGGGAGAGAAATTGAATGATAGTGTTAGTCAGGCAAGTGGTTTTATAAAGAGTATGTAATAGAGTATTGTTCACAAGAAGGATAATTTTTTGATTTTGTCTTTTAATTTTTGTATCAAGTTTTTTAATGTAATCATTTCAAATTGAAATCTGCATCCAACTTTTTTGATTTTAATAGTATTCAACCAAAAGTATTCTTTTATTAATATTTTTAATAACCCTAGAATTTTTATACTTGTATATAAATAAAGGTGTCAGCTTTTCACTTCCTGTTATATTGTATGTGAGTAGGATCATTACATGATCCTTTGATTTTTTTTTCCTGATATTTGTTCATTGGATATTGTTTGATATGATTTCATCTTCTAAAACAGTCCTGTTTTGTTATAATTAAATATATCTTCAGAACTATATTCTTTTAATATTTGTCAGAGATTCTCTCTCATTATTTTGAGATTTTTGAGTAACACACTTACAGCTTTCCTATATATATAGTACTGTTTAAGGTTATGTTATTTTTTTAAAGTTATCATCCCAACTATTAGACCCTTTAAACTTATCCTTTTTTAATAAAAAAGCAAAACTCAAGGCTTTTGTTGAAAGAATATCATCAGTAATAATGAGGCTAGCTTTGAGTACATTATCTACATATATTACTAATACTTTTTTAACGAAAAAGAATAGAGTTTTCTTATTACGTTTTAAATTAGCTTGGTATGAATTAGTATCTACAGAAAGCTAATAGTCTTTCTCCTTTAAAATGTCACTTATCACACCTTCACTAACATTATATTTATTAGCCAAGTTTTTTTATTTTAAAAAAAGGTGATGATATTTTTTTTAAACAAAGTTTTTTTTTTGTACAGCTATAAGAGACTTTCATTTTTTTTTAAAAGTTCATCTTATTTATTAGTAGGTTGATTAAGTTATTTCTTTAAGTTTACTTTAGTATTATTGGCATTATACAAGAAAAAAAATACATAAAAAATAAAATATGTAAAAAAAAATATGAAATACAAGATATGATGCGTAACATGAATATTTATTCATTTTTTAATTTTATTTAAAAATTAAGTTACAAAATTTTATATACATAAATCTAGTAAAATTTATTTTAAGCAAAACTTTATTGTATCAAAAAAAAATTCATTATAGAGAAAATTCATTATAAAAAAAGTTATTTTATATATAAATTTTTTGACTTTAATTTGTTAAATATAGTACAAATTTTTAATTACTAAATTTGGTATAATAAGGGTGTTTTTATATTTAAAAATCTGTTTGACACTGAAAATCTGTTGTATTGTAAAATTTGTTATATCAAAATTTGTTGTAAAAAGAGTTGAATATACACAATATCAATATACAGAGGGTGATCACAGGTACCCGAACGATAAGTATTTTTTTTGTTTATTCGCTTTGTTTACATGTTTACATATATTTCTAATTTAAGCATTTGTTTAGAATATAAATGGATGTCAATCACAATAATAACAAATAATTTTCTTTCAAACAAAATAGTTAAAACAAAAGAATTAAATGCTGAACAATATGAGGTAATTCTTTATGACCACAAACGAGGTGATTCATATCAAAAAATTGCTGACATTATACAATATGGTAAAACAACTGTTCATGATGTGATAAAACGTTTAAAGAAACTGGTTCTGCAATACTAAAAAAACGTTGTGGCCTAAAACTACTTTTTAATTCAAATGCACAATCTTCACTCAAAAAGATTATTACACAAAATTTGAAGCATCGTCGCCTTACCACTCAAAAAATTTAAGAATTATGAACTAAAAAAAAAGAAAGTTTTAACTGTTACAATTTGTCAGACTCTTAAAAAAGTTAGCTTACGTTCATGTATTACCCGCTCTAAACCATTAATTTCTGAAAATAATAAAGAAAAAAGATTGGCTTGAACATTAGAATGAGAAGATTGGACAATTGCAAAATGGAAGAAAGTTGTATGGTCTGATGAATCAACATTTAGCCAATTTTCACAAGGTCGTAACTTACGTGTATAGCGTATACCAGAAGAAGAATTTGATCCTTCTTGTTTAACTGCTACAGTAAAACATAGTCCAGTCAAATGTTTTAGAGATGTTTTTCATGGTATAGGCTGGGACCTCTTGTTCCTCTTCGCGAATCTGTAACAGGACAAAGATATGCAAAAGTGTTACAAAGGTATGCTATTCCTTCAATTTACAAATTAGTTTCTCGTAAACAAGGAATTTTTTAAGAGGATAATGCCTCACCTCATTGAGCAAAGATTTCTGCTGATGTTCGTAATGCCTCTAAGATTTCTGTACTACTTTGACCTACACAAAGCCTTGATTTAAATCCTATTAAAAATCTTTGAAATGAAGTTGATAAGAAACTTTGTAACTTGCCTAATCAACCTAAAAATATGAAAGATTTAGAACGTAAGGTAAAATATGCTTGACGTTCAATTCCACTTGAGTATATTCAAAATTTGGTTAAAAGTATGCTCCGTCACATTCAAGCATGTATAGTAGCTAAAGGTAGTTCAACAAAGTATTAATTTTTATTTTTTTTTTAATAAAATATATAGGAAATATTCAGAACAAATAAATTTTTTGCTTATTCTAAAAAAAAGTTAATATAATAAGTATATTTAAATAGTTTAATTAATCGTTCGGGTATCTGTGATCACCCTCTGTATATCTTCAAATGAACCTGAAGGGGTTACTTTAAAAATTTTTTTGTATTTGTCTGCTAGGATATTTATGAAATGACGAACATTATAATTTACTAATTAATTAATTTGAAGATACAAAAAAAAGGATTTATTTTTAAGAAATTTCAACAAAAAAATGATCAAGAAGGATTAAAAGGTAATCAATCTACCTTTGAAATATCATTTTCATCAGATATTAAGAATGTAATTGAATCTAATACAGATTTTCATAAGTATATTTCAATGAGACCTCTAAATTATAAAACTAAGATATTTTATTTAAGAATCTCAACAAAGTGCATTAGGTAAATAATTTTTTAATTATTTTATTATTAATTGAATTTTTACTTAATTTTTATTTTTTTTTGGCAATTTTCAAAAGAATATAGTATTTGATCAAAGATTTAAAGAAAAACAAATTAAAGGAAAATTTGTCTAATATATGATATGAATATATCTGAAAGAAATATCTCTAATTATTCAGGATATGATATAACAATTCAATCAATATTTGATATTAGAAATAAAAAAGTTGAAACAATAATAATTTTAGATTACAGTTCATTAGCTGAAATGCGTAATTATTTTAAAATAACAAAGGAAAAAAAGAAAAATTCTTAATTCAGTTATGCAAAGATTAACTAGAACTGTAGAATATGATAGTATTAATAAAGATGATGTATTACAAGACAAGGGATTTTTATATTTTTATTATATTAATATTATTATATTCTTATATTAACAATTAATTTAAATTATATAATCATTTAATAATTTTAATAAAACTTCACAACTATTAAATAAAAAAATAAAAAGCCTTTACAAGAAGTTTCATTTTCTGAATTAAATATAAGTCAAAAAAAAAAAATAATTATTAATAAAACTTATTATATAAATTGTACTATATATAATTAATTAGTTTTAAATATAATTTTATTAATATAAATAATGCTTAATAAAATTAATGCCTAATAATGATTTTTTGCCTGATAAACGATTTTTGCCTGATAAATGATTTTTTACCTAATAAATGATTTATTATAGTTATTATTAATTATAAAAAATCACAGAATATCAGATAATAATTATTATTAGTTTCTAATATATCTTGTCTTTTTGTAAACTGTCATTTATTTTCTTTTTTTTCTTGACCTTTTCATAAGCATATAAAGTATAATAAAATAATTTAAGAGAATTTATGATCAAGACCAATTTGTAAAAATGATAATCATTATCAGTTTTTATTATGTTTTATCTTCTTATAAACTGTCATTTATTTTCTTCTCTTTCTTAATCTTTTCATAAACATATAAAGTATGAATGAAATAATTTAAAAAAATTTATAATCTAAACCAATTTGTAAAAAATAATAATCATTATCAGTTTCTAGTATGCCTTGTTTTTTTATAAACTGTCATTTATTTCCTTTCTCTTTTTTAACTTTTTCATAAGTATATAAAGTGTGATAAAATAATTTAAGAAAATTTATGATCAAGACCAACTTGTAAAAAATGATAATTATTATTAATTTCTAATACGTTTTGTCTTCTTTATAAACTGCCATTTATTTTTTTCTCTTTCTTAATCTTTTCATAAATATATAAAGTATAATAAAATAATTTTTGAGAATTTATGATCAAGACCAACTTGTGAAAAATGATAATTATTATCAGTTTCTAATACATTTTGTCTCCTATAAAGTTCAACTAAATTGAAGTTTTTTTTTTTTTTCTATTTTTCTTTCATATATATTATTTTTTATACTACACTTTTGCCTTATAAATTGTTCAAAAGTAAATGTAATAATAATAAGACTATGTATTGTATATAAAAAATTTTTCTATTAAATGAATATTCTTTTATACTCAAACAAAAATGATTTACAACCACATGTATATAATTATTAACATTGAATAATATAATTATATTTTATCTATAGAAGTTATTATTTTTGTTAAAAAAATTGATTTTATATTATTTAATAAAATCATTTTTGAACGCTCACTCAGTTACAAATTATAAAATTCATCAGCTTTGAATAAAATAAGTTTTTTGTCCCTCTTTTCTTTTGAATTTAAATCCGATTGGAATTCTTTTATAATTCCTAAATCTTCATACTTTGCAATTACATTTCTAATAGAAGGTTTAATATCAACCTTATATGCTCTTTGAAGGAGCAATTAGGGTTTTATTAAAAAAGATAAATATAAATCATTATAAATATGTAACTTCGAAATAAATTTAGGGATTTTTTTTAAATATCGTTAAAATAAATTATTTTATTTGTTGATTGTCCGGTGATTTTTGTCTGGGGAGGTAGGAGGCATTATTATAAAGCAAATAACTTATTTTGCAGAAGAGTTAATAAAAGAACTTATTACTAAATTTCATGTAAAATTTTTTTAAAAAATAAAAAAAATGTTGAAGGGGTTTAAAGCCATGTAATATATAAACCCAAAATTTTTCGTAAGCCTCATTTTGATATATGGGCGAAGTATCACAATCGAGCAGCCTCAAATTTGTTTATTGCATGTAGCGCAGCGACAATTATGTTAAAATCGTTTTTGTGACACCGGTTCCTTGAAAATTTCACATATATCTTCCTTTTTTGGTTAACTATATCTTGGAATAAATCATGTATTTTAGCATTATCATTAACATCTGTTACTTTTCGCATGATTCGCATGCGGGCATAATTCAGCCTAATTTTTTTTTCATTCATATACTTATTATGTTATCAAACATAATGTTAAATCAATGCAGGGTCGAAGATCAATTTTGATGCAATATTTACGATGGGAAACGACATGGAATTTCAGCAGGTCTTATCGAATGTCTGATTTTAAAGATTAGAACAATATCCACGTACGTCATGATTTCTTAAGGCGCAGTATCTGTCACCGGATATCCTAAATAGTCATCCGAACAATTATCCTAGAGTAATAAAATAAAAATTTAAAAAGAAACAAGAAACTATCTTCATTATGAAGTGTAGGAATATTGTCATTTCATCACGGCCGAAGTAATATTGTAGTTAATAATTTTTAATCATTTGTTTTTTGCATTAAAATTTTAATTGCTTTACAAAAAGATTAATATAACGAGAAATATCATCTTTAATAAAACAAATCTATATATCTAATATTAGTCATACGCCTGGTATCATCTAGATTATTTGTTGCCTTATAGGGAAAAAAAAAATGATTACTATTAACCTTACCAAGAATTTATTGGGAAAATGCAGTTCTATACATGTTTAATAAACTCTGAGTATGATAATTTTAATTTTATATCTTCATAATCAGTATCTTATAAGATATTCGCATTTATTATTCTAATGTTTAATCAAAGCCAAAGATTTTATTTGATTGTTTTATAAAAAAAAAATATCTTAATGTAAATTTGTTAGTAATAATAATAAATTTTTTGGTGCCCGGAAACTTTTTTTGACAACCATTCGGGCAATTAATAATTTTAGTGCAACCTATATGTAAAATATATTTAAGAATTTATTATTATATTTTAAGGATAATCTTATAATTTAAAATATAATTTAATATTTAATAATATAATATCATGTATTTTAAAAATAAAGCTTTATTTTTTTATATTTTATTTTGTTTATTTCGATCGCTCGATTCTTTTTTAAAATTGTAAACATCCTGAAGGAAAGAACATTCGTGCAACTTTAATTCTTGTTTCATGTGATATACCAGCCGCTAGAAAAATATGTGGACATATTTCGGCCTTAGTATATTACTGGTAGTGAACCATTTCCTGGCGAATTCCTTAAACTATCATCCGATAATATAATTATTTCAAGCGAAATGCTTGATTTGATGGTTAAATACTACAATGTGACTTATAAGATTGTTTTTTTTGTAGCTTAAAAATTGATTGAAAGAAAACATAGCATATTATTTTTAATTTTTTTTAAATATTGCATAAAAATAAAACTTAATATTCTATATGATTTATATATTATTCATGCTTAAATCTCAAAAAATTACTTAGACATAAATAAGTAAATGGGGATAAAAAAACAGAAATTTTCACTTCGATCACATCTAAATTATGATCTGTTCACGAGGCGGGTGATATGCTTCAAATTATTTAAAAAATTATCCAAGACCAATGCATCATTCAAAAATTCCTCCAGACGAATTTTTCGAAAGAATCATCTGGGGAATTGTGGCAGAAAATTCCCAAGGCTTATTTGAAGAAGCCGAATGGACCCCTTCATTCATCTAAATAAAAATAACTGTTTATATTTTATGTAACGTATGTGAGATAAAAAGTGCCATTTAGATACCTGATACATTTCCGAGATCTAAAGTGAACCATGCATGAATACTTCCAATCGTTAACGATCGTATTCCTTTTTACACTCATCACGTTTAGAAGTAATCTCTTCAAGATCTAACACGTAACAAATACTTTTTCTCACGAATACGATAATCTTCTAAAACACTTAGTTTGGATTGGAATTTTATATTTTCTCTGGAAAAAATTTTTTCTAATTAAAAAAAAAATTTATATATAAAGAATAAGTAGAATATAAAAAAGAATACTTTAAGATCATAAATCTCCTTTTAATGCACTTTGTCCATTGCATCATCAGTGTTATTTGAAATTCTTGCTCCTCATCACCTCTACTTATAAGATCAATTAGATAAATGGTAGAATGAATAATTTAAAAATATCATCAGCATGTTTACCCAAGTTTTCTAAGAGAATTTCGCCAATGAATTTCTTTGTTTAGTTTCTACCAAATTGCGCCCACTATATTCGATTTTTAACTAATACAAAACATAGTGGGTTGGTTATAGAAA
>CAJVPP010003670.1:0-11063 GCA_910592005.1 Funneliformis mosseae | reverse complement strand
AGAACAATGCATTAGCGTTTGAATGTAATTTTTCTTTTTTATATTGAATTTGATATAGGAATTCTATAATATGAATAATCCATCTCATAAATTTACGAGGAGGATCAGGTTTATTAAAAAGCCATTGTAGGGCTGTATAGTTAGTAATTAGTTTAAATTATTGATGTAATAAATAAGGTTGAAAGTGTTCCATTCTCTATACAGCGGCAAGATATTTTAATTCAATTGGAGCATAATTTTGCTCAGTATGAGCTTATACTTCAACTACCATAAGCTATAACACATTTTTTTTATTATCATTTAGTTGTGCCAATATTGTGCCAAGACTTATATATGAACCATCGGTAAAGAGTAAAAACTTGTATTTAAAATCAGGATAAATCAAGACTGGTGCAGTTATTAAACATGTTTTTAAATACTCAAAAGCCTTTTGTTGTAGTTCTGTCCAAACATAAAGTATATCTTTATATGATAATAAATGCAATGGTGCAGCTGATGTTGAGAAATCCTGAATAAATCTTCTATAATACGATGCTAGTTTTAGGAATTCTCGTAACTTGGTGATATTCTTTGAGATTGAAAAATTTTTGATTTTATTTATTTTAGAGGGGTCTGGTGAGATTTCTTGTCCACTCATGATATGTCCTAAAAATGCTAATTCTAATTTAGCAAACTCGCATTTATCTTTTCTAAGTTTGAGTCTAGTGTCCTTTAATCATTTAAAGATGAACTGTAAATGTCGCAAATATGTATCAAAGGTGTCTGAAAAGATGATGATATCATCAAGATACATAGCTATGAACTGTCTAATCTCCTCTCTAAAAATTTTATTAATTAAACGTTAAAAAGTTACAAGTGCGTTTGTTAATCTAAATGGTATTACTTTGAATTTATAAAGTTCTTGACTGATTATGAAAGCTGTTTAAGCTTGGTCAATTGAGTTCATAGCAACCTGCCAATATCCATTAGCTAAATCTAAGGTTAAAAAATATTTAGCCTTTCTAAACATATCTAACAATTCATCAATGTATGAAAGGATGTCTATCTCATTATTAAGTTTCTTGTAATCAATACAAAACTGAAGTTTCACATTTTTCTTTCAAACAAAAATAACAAGTGAAGCCTAAGAACTTTCAGAGAGTTATATCAAGTTGTATTTCAACATCCTACTAACTTCATCCTTGATAAATTCTTATTCTAAGAAAGCTACTCTATATGCACGCTGTTGTATAGGCATCAGATTTTCTACTGGTATATGATGTATTTCAATCATTGTATGTTCTAATTATGATAAATCTTTAGTGAATGCATGATCATTTTTATATAGAAATTGAATAATTTGTTGCTGTTAAGGTCCATTAAGATGTTTATAGATCATTTCATAAGATGGTGGTTCATTTGAAATATTTCGTAGTAGTTGTCAATAATCATATTCCTTTTTACATAGTTGGCAGTGATCATCAATTTCATTTAATTTATTATGGCACCAACATTAATTGCCTAGTCCCTGCCAATGATATTTTCATTTAACATCTTTGGGTGGTTGAACGTTAAATTTCTGATTTAAACTCTCAAAGTATTAGGAAGAATATTTTTGTCTATCTACTAAAATTCATTTTAGGTTACTTTCAGCTAAAAGAATAGAATCGTTATGATCTTCCAATATCATATAGTATCATTGAGCTACTAATTCTTTATTTTCATATTCTTTATTAGAGGAATTTTTAACAATGTTAACAGGTTGCTGAAAATGATTGAACTGTGATTTTTCTCAATAGGTTATAGGTATCTGATATTCTTTATTGTTCCAGTTAAATGTAAACTTTTGACAGTCTCAATAAAGTCATCTTCGATATTTGATAAGCTAATTATTTCCTGCTATTATATAATAATCAGTTGATTCTATGATATCGATGTTAATAGGGACTTCTATGCAAAGGAATATTAGTAACTCATCCTAAGGATCATGATAGTCTTTCTTATATATTTATCATTATGATAGTAGAAGTTGATTCAATTTTTCACTCTAATTGTTATAAAAAGGATTTAAACATTAACACTTTCAGCTGATCTTGAATCTAAAATTAAATATATTGGTTGATTGTTCATAGTTGCATTACAATAAACTGCTTTTACAGCTCTTGGTAATTCTGAAATGTTTATATTTTTATTAGTACGTTCACCCTCCTGAGATACTATCAATAGTTTAAAGACTGGGATGAAAAGACAAACAGATTCTAGATGTTTGCTGGTAATGGGTTTGAAAGAGGAAGGTTATGGAGGTTTGTGATAATAGAGTAAAGCTAGTGCTATATATTGGTGTAGTTTGTGATAATGCAGCACGTTACCTAGTATTGAAACCAGTTAGCATATTAACATTTCTCCAGTATTTCCAACAGGATTATTCACGTTCTTAGTTGGGTATTTATATTCTAATATTCAAATTATCCACAATGCAGGCAGGGTCCTCTTGGTGGATTATTACAATTTCTGAAAATATGTCTCTTTTGGTGACAACTATGACAAGTAATCCCTGTTCTGTGCTTATTAATTGAATTATATCGATTATATTGATTATTTTCATTATTTTTCTGACTCTTTGGATTATTTCTTTGCCTATAATTTCTAGTAATATAGCTAGGTCATTTACAATTATAATAACTTTAATTGTTTTGATTACTATTGTTATTATTACTATTATTATTCCTCCAGTTATTATTTGAATTTGCTGAATATGAGCTAATATTTTGAGTATGTGGCGTAATATTCAAGGTAGTTAACAATTGCTTAAATTCTTTTATTAGCTTATCATTATTTCAGTTAATTAGTTATTGAATGTCAAGAGTGGCAGTGGAATTTTCAACAGCGTCGTTATCCTTTTAATTCAGATATGCCTTACTTAAGGAATATCTAGAAAGTATAATATCCTTAGATAATACTGCTTTGATAGCTCGTGCTTTGTTCAATTGCTTTTTTTAGGTCATGAGATGCAGCAGCAGCAATAGCAGTATGAAATTCTAAACAAAACCTTGTAAAAATTGCTCATTTTTCTCATCTTCTAGAATATTATAGTTAAGGTTTAATTTAAGGTATAATGATTCAACATCAGTGGCGTAATCTTCAACTGACTATCTAAGATATTATTTATATCATCTAAGTACTGAACGCTATTGCATTTTCTGATGAGTTGTACAGTAATATTTCAAGAAGTGATAGACAAAGAAGCGATGTTTATACTATCGATCAGTCGAATTATCCCAATATCACAAATCTTTTTTATTCTGTTTTATTATACCAAGTGAAGGCAGATCCTTTCAGGAATGACAGAACTAATGTAAGACATCATCTATCCAAAATTCCATTTGCATCTTCAGTATTATTATATCGCTCTAACCAATCATGAAGATCCTGGTCCCCTCCTTTAAAAGTTAGTAAGTCTACAAATTTTGCTTCCCGTTGTATTCCAAATCTAACAGTTTTAAAGACAGTTTGTAATCTTTTCATCATCTGGAAGAAGTTTTGTTCATCTTGATTATTCATGCTATTTTCATCAAATGGGTCCTCATTTTTATCATCATCAGAATTATGATCGCTAGAATTAGAACTAGAAGAAAACGAAGAACTATCATAGTAAGACATAGAATTATAGCTCTTCAGTTTACTAGTTTTCTTGTTCTTTGACTTTTTATCTTTGTGTTAGTCTCGTGAATGATCAGTTTTTGGCCTATAGGAGCATGAAGAACAAACATTCTTTTGATCAGAAGTTGTGTCTAAGAACTTGTATAGGTCAGTTTAGATAGTTTTCCAGTTCCTCTATAAGAACTAAGAACAGTGTTGTCAAAGCTTAATATTTATTTATCAGAATTCTTTCTGCTTAGAATAGTATTTGCAATGATAGTCTCATCAAAAATAACCTGTCTAAGAAAGCAGATCTTCTTTTGCTAATTCAGATACAATACTATTTCTGCAGATTATTTAGAATTTAGTCATTTTAGACAGAAAAGAGTTATAACTTATTTAAAAGAGATATATTGAGGTAATTAAGTAAATTGCCTTGATATTTCTTCTAGAATAATTTAATTTTAATTTGAGTCTGGATACAGTATTCAACGGCTCACTCAAAGGTCAGTATCAATACTTGCTTATATCTCAAAGATTTAAGTGTCTGCCTATAATATATTTCTTGTACACCAGTAGTTTCTATAGAGATTGCAGTTTGAAGGACTTCTAAACTTTTGCTAGTATATAATAGTGCTCCTAAGACTTTCTGTGTTCACTTAAAGAAATTGAAGAAAGATTGAGAAATTTCCTTAGAAGGTGAGTTACAAGCGATACAGGATGGGTTACCAGTTAAGGTAAAATTACTAGTAGTTTTTCTAAAGTTGCATTCTGATCTATTGTATATAGCTGAATGGTTTTATTGATACTTAATTAATTCTCTAAAGTTGTTTATGGAGTATTTCACATAGTTATTACTGCGCTAATTAGAAAAAGATAGTTCTGATATTATCACCAAATGTTAATGTGTAATTTTTACAAATTACGACTATTAGACAGAGTATTCGAGTAGTTTATTCTTTTTAATTGAGCAGTAATCTTTTAACGGTTAACAAGTTTTATCTAAAGCTAATTCTCAAAAGTGTTTGTATTATTATAACAAGTAGTATTTCAACAGATTGCCAATGATTTATAATTGTAAAATAATGTGTTTATTCACAAGTAAAATAATAAAAATAAAGAAAAAGAAATAGAAGGAAATAAGAAAATAAAATAAGAAAAAAAAAAACAAAGGCGATATTTATTTGGTAATGAATATAGAAGGAACGAATACAGATAGACGTATGTATGACATATTTAATTTGTTTAATTTTATTAAAAAAGATGATTTTTTAGGTGCCGAAAGCATGGAAAAACCTCTGATAATTGTAGATTTAGGAGGTCAGAAAGATACTGGGATTTTAGAAGGAACTTCACCAAGTGTAAAAGGGGCTTATCCCGGTAGATTATGTAGTGGGATTAGTGTAGGTAAGCATAGAGGGGCAATAATTTTATTGGATGAATTCGAAAAGGTGGCTGATGAAGGATTAGCTATGATGTTAGGTAATGTTCTAGATATTAAGAAAAATAAGGACTGATACGACCAATTTTTAGGATATAGAGTAGATTTATCTGATTGTATTTTACTCTGCATAACTAATTATGCTGACTAAGTGCCTGATTTTGTTCAGAATAGAGCTGAAATGGTGAATATTGAATTAGCAACCTATAAGCAGAGAGTAGTTTATGTGATGTTTATGTTAGGGAAGAAATTAAAGAGTGATAAAGATACTGCTCATTATGCTAACCAACTTACAGAGGGGTTTTACTAAAACAAAAATATAATGCAGTAGGCCAGTTGCTTCTAGACTACTAAAATTAACTTGTCAAGTTCCTATCTGTCTATCTTTTTATATAAACTAAAAAGCTATTTATTTATATAAATAAATTACATAGAGAGATATAAATAACATGTCTAATATATCAACTATATGTAATATACCAATTATATCTAAATTATCAATTATACTACATATGTCTGACATATCATATATATCACTTATATCAAATTAGTCAATCTTTTATACTATATAAGATGCGTCACATTTACCTGTTCACATTATAATAAAAATATTTGTCTTAAAAATAAAAAGAATATAAATTGAATTTTATTAATTAATCAGCTAGTTTTTTAAATAATAAACTGATTTTTTTATTTTTAATAAAAGAAATATAATCATAGAACTAATCAAAATCCAAAAATATTACAAAAAATTATTTCAAAAATCAGAAGTACATAAATTGAATTTTATTAATTAACTAATCAGCTTTTTAAATGATAAACTAATTTTTTTATTTTTATATAATTATATAACTAATTAAAATAATAAATATTTCTAATTAATAAAAATATCTAAAATATGAGAATATAAATTAAATTTTAATAATCAATTAACTAACTTTTAAATAATAAAAATAATAAACTTATTTTTTATTTTTTATAATAGAAATGCAACTGCATACTTTCTTAATAAATAAATTTATTTGAATAATAAAAAAATATAAGTTAAATTTTGTTAATTAGCTAGTCAGTTTTAGAATAATAAACTGATTTTTACTTTTTTTTAATAAAAAAGCAAAATATATTTAATAAAATAAATTGTTTAAAAAAAATTAAATATTTTATAGTATAAATTAAATTTTATTATAATATATTATTATTATATTAATATAAAAATAATTTTTTAAGTTAAAAAAGTAAATATCAATCAAATTCAAAAATAATTTAAGAAATTTAATTACTATTAAAATTTTAATAAACATCAATGATAAGTATTTTAATTATAAGTTTAATTAAAATTATTAATGATTTTAATAATTTAAAATTAATTATTTATTTCTATTTATTATTTATGATAAATAATAATATATT
This sequence comes from Funneliformis mosseae, assembly GCA_910592005.1. Lineage (NCBI taxonomy): Eukaryota > Fungi > Glomeromycota > Glomeromycetes > Glomerales > Glomeraceae > Funneliformis > Funneliformis mosseae. Next base: position 4,594 of record CAJVPP010003670.1, on the reverse strand, counting down.
TTCTTTATTTTTACATAAAAAATTTAAATCTAAAAAACTTGACAAGTTTTATAAAAGTATTAATAAATTAGAATAACTAAATTTTAATCTTTTAATCAAAATAAATAATTAAAAACTAAATTAAGTAATGCATATTCCAAAAAAATTTTTTTTCAAAATTTTTGAGTTATTATCTAGATATTATTATTTTATTTTATTGTTTTATTATTTAAGTTTTATTTAAAAATTTAAAATAGACTCATTATTATTATCAGCTATATGTTTTTGCATCATTAAATTTAAATGAATCCTAAAATATGAATAAGCAATATAAATAATACTAATATAATAGAAGCTGTTCATGCTTTAGCTAATCAGAAAGGAAAGGAGCTTAAACTATTAATTGCAATAAATAGATATTATTCGTTTAATCATTTATTATTTAATTTAAATTAATTTCTTTAAAATTTAATGAATTATTTTAATTGTATCTTAATAGAGAATGTTGGATTAATTAAAAAAATTGAATTATGAAATCAGAAAATAAATTTTGAGTTTTTTATTCATGTTATTATAATGAAAAAATTAAAAGAAATGCTAAAGCAAATATTCAAAAGATAAATTTATTATCTTATTAAAAATTAATTATATTAATTATATTTATTATTTATTAGGAGCTTAAAATAATATAAATAAGAAAATTTTAGTTGATTTAATAAATATAAATACTAAAAAATCACAAATATAAAGAAAAACACAACTATCTTCAAATAAAAATTCTAAACAGTATAAAGTTGAAAAAATGATGTTGAAAATATTGACTTTTAAATGGAATAATAGAAATTAGCTTTTAAGAAATATGAATTTCAAGTTCAAGCTCAAAAAGCTATAGTTAAAAAAGCTCTTGCTAAAGTGAAAACCCTTGAGTTAGCTAATTTTGAAAAAAAAGATTTTAGGTATATATTAAATAAATACTCTAAATCTTTATAAAAAATTATTAAATAAAACCAAAAAAATTTGATCAGTATAAAAAATTATATATATATACTATTTTATATATTATATAATTTTAAGTATGTATGTATAATTAATAATTAAATCATATATATTATAATCATATATAGGAATTAAGCTATTAAAATCACCTTATAGGACCCACTAAAATTGAGATTTTTGATTCATATTATTATATAATATATGAATTTTATTTGGTTAAATTTTTATAGTCAATTATCTTATTAACAAAACAAGCAATTAGGTCTTCAAAATTTCTCATTTTTTATGTAATATCAGTTAAAAAATTTAAAATTAGATTTTAGAAATGACTGACATAAAATTTGGAAATAATTAATATTATTATTTAAAAAGTTAAAAAAGTTTCAGATCTTTATAAAATTCAAAATTTTTTAACTTTAATTAAAACTATTATTAATTGTTTGATGTATGTTTGAATGGAAGGTTTGAGGGACATTCATATCCCCAGAAAAAATTTTTTTTATTAAAAAATTCCTTTTTTTTTTTTTTAGAGAAATAAAGAAATAAAAAAAATAAAAAATAAATAAAAATAAATATTAATATAAATATTAAATAAAATTAAAAATAAAAATTAAGATTAAAAAACAATAAATATCTTTATATGGATCATCTACATATTTTCTAATTTTTGTATATAAGTATTTTCTTTTTTCATTTGACATTGAAGTAATCTCTAAAATATTTAATTACTTATATACATTAAAATCATTATTATATAAAAGTTTATAACAACTTCATCACCATCAAATTTTTTTGAATAATAAACTTTACCTAAATCTTATGATAAATTACTAAAATGAAAATGATAATAATCCATTATATGAGGATAATTTACAAAATTTTATGAAAAAAAAATCTTAAAAATCATACTAATTCTATCTAACTCTATTATTATATTTAAGTTCTATATTATTTTTTAAAGATTTATTTATAATTTTTTCAATATCATTGATAGTATTTACATTATGATCTTTATTAGTTTTTTTAATTCTTTTAAAATATGAATTACATATAAATTTTGTATGTTTTAATATTATAAAATTAATAATAATATTATCAAATAAACTCAACATATATAACCAATACCAAAAAAATATAATAAATTATTTTTGTTTTGTACAATACAATTATCATAAGATATTTATAAATTTTTTGCTTCATCATCAGATTTAACAAATTTTTTAATTGCTTGATAAACTATATTTAAAATTGTATTTATTCCTTTTTCTTTACCTTTTGAAAATTCATCTTTAACAATTAAAAATTTAATTTATTGATTTTTTTATCCAGTTTTATAAATTCCAAATAAATGTACTGCATAAGCACCTTAAAATAAATAGATTCTATTTGTTATAATGAGTATGGAATTGAAATATTTTGAGCCTAATTATAATATATATGCATTTTTGAATTATCATTTTTACTTATAATGTTATCTTTTGAGATTAGTAGCTATATAATATTTCTCATATTGTTTTTTACTTTTTTCAAAACTTTCATTATCATTTTTTGAAATTTGTATTTGTTTTTTAAAAATTTCACAAACTTTACAAAGATCTAATCCTGATAATTAAAATTTAAGATTTGGCATTGTTTCATGCTAAAGTCATCAAAATGTATCATAAGACATTATTTTTTCATTTTCATTATGCTCAATATAAAAATCATTTTATATTGATTATAAATTAAAATATAATTTTTATCAGTTGGTAAATATATAAAATTTTCAGAATCATTACAATGTCTTATAGGAGATAATAAATCATAAATATTTTCATATTATTAAGATTACTTATCTAAATATATTTTAAATTTGGCAAAATGTTTAAATTATAATTTTGCTAATTTATATTAAGATTTTGATATAATTTGCATTTTTATAAGCTTTAATATAGTTTTACCTTTTTTAGAATTTTACAGATTTTTAATAAAATTTTAATATAATTTCACTAAACTTTTTCCTTTTTTCATTTAGACGATTTGCAAACTTTAAGTTTTATTCAGCAACTTTACATATTATATTAAATAATATTTAATTTGTGAAGTAAGTTTTAAATCAAGAAAAACTTTAGAATTTTTTCTTTTTGCATGTTTAACATTTCTATGACATATTCTATTAATTTATTTACTTGAAGATATGATTGTATAGCTAAAAGTGTATATTCACTTATTTCACATAATTGCATATTTTTATTTTTACATAATGGCAAAATATATTAAAATTATATTTGTAAAAATGTCATTGTGATTCTCTTTAATTATTTCTTTCATTGGCAATTTCAAAAGATATCAATTGAGATTTTAAATACAAATATAATTCAGTTTTTTTTAATGCTTTTAATTCAAAATGCCTTTCAAAAAAATATTTAAAACCTTCTTTTTAAAGTAGGTTCTTAAATCTTTTTGTTTTAAAGTTCTACGATATATATAATTATCATTTTGTTTAAAAAATATCATTAATTTTTATATTATATTTAAAACTAATTCATTTTCTTCATATTCTTCTAAACTTAATTTTATTAAATTATAAATAAATCTAATTGATTCAGTAAACATTTGAGAATTAAAACTAGAAGATATTGTAGAATCAGAAGAAGACATTTTTTTAAATAAAAGGTAATAAAAATTATATAGAAATTTGATGTTTTTAAAAAATTGCTTTTAATAATTTTAAAAATTTTGATTTTAAAATTATTATGATTTTAAAAAATTATTTATTGAAAAATATTTTAAAATTATTAAGATTTTTTAAAAATATTATTATTTTTTATTTATATTTTTAAAAACTATTAAAATAAAAAGATTAAAATAACTTTTTTAATAATTAATTTTCTTTTAAAAATTGATAGAAAAAAGATTTTTTTATTAAATATCTTTAATAATTTTTATATTAAAAATATTGTATTTAAATTCAAAAAAAGAATTTATTTTTATATTAAAAATTAGTGTAATAATGCTTTATAAGATGAATTAAATAGCAAAATTTCAAGTGATACAAAACTAATTTTAAGTATTAAAATTAGTGTAACAATATCTTGTAGGGTGATTTTAATAGTAAAATTTCAATTAATACAAAATTGATTTTTAATATTATAAAATTAGTGTAATAATGTTCTATAAGTGATTTTAATTGCAAAATCTCAAGATGATACAAAATTGATTTCAAGTATCATAAAATTAGTATAATAATATTCTGAATTATAGTACATTTCGCTAAAACCCGTTCTGCTAAAACCCTCTTTTGCTGAAATCAATTCACCAAAAGGACATTTTGCTGATAACCATTTCACCAAATGTCCATTTCGCTGAATGGACTTTTTACTGAAAAGAAGTTTTACCAAATAAACATTTTATCAAGAGAATGTTTCACTGAAATGATGTTTTGCTAAATCTGTTTTGCCGATGAAACTGGCAAAAATTGATGAACCTGTCAAATATGCCAAATATGCTAGATCTGCCAGATCTGCCAAATCTGCTATATCTGCCAAATAGAACACATATATTATTTATTATATTTTTATTATTTATATCATTATTATCATTTATAACATATTTAATATAATTAGCATATCTGTTAGCT
>CAJVPP010003669.1:0-11066 GCA_910592005.1 Funneliformis mosseae | reverse complement strand
TATTACCATCTTCTGATGATAGTAGAGATGATATTAACATACAAGATTTTGAATTAGATGATGAGATGGATGAATCAAATGAAATTAATATTGATTTTTTACTGGAAGCAGATGATTTACAAAATTATCTTCAGTTGCTTGATCATGATATTTTAACTAAAGAATGTCTTACCGATGAACAAATTATTAATCTATTACAAGACGAAGGAAATGAAAGTGAAAATGAGAGTGATTCAGATGAAGAAGCAATAATAGTATCAGACAATGAAGGAATTGATGCATTTAAAATAATTATTAATTATTTTGAACAGCAAAATGATCCGGCATTTAGTATTGATGATTTGCATATTTTTAGAAAATACTTACGAATTATTAAAGCTAAAGTGTTTAATTCAAAACAGTAAACTATACTTGATAATTTTTTTGAGAGATAATAAACTTCATTTATTTTAGTAATCTAATCAAAATAAAGGGATATATATATATACATTTAATTTTTATATTTTTTCATGTATGCATTGATATAAGTTAAAATTTGAAATAGGTGATCAGAGTTTTTCTTTAAAAAAATATGATTTTTATATTAGATAATAAAAAAAAAATTTTTATAATCACATTAAGTCAAAATTTTATATAGATGTGACTATATAATAAAAACCTTACTATAAGTACTCCTTTTTATAATCACATTATTTGATGGTCCTGAAGGGTATGATCAGGGTTGGAAAATTAGTACAGTTAGTACAGTTTAGTACAGTTTAGTACAGTTAGTACATATAATAATTAATATAAAATTTAGTACAGTATAGTACAAGTACAAGGTCAAAATTTGCCTAGTACATACAAATTTCTCAACCCTGGATATGATTATAGAGGGGGACGACTGTACTCATCTTATTTATTTGACTAATGATTTACCTGATCAAATTTGAGTCATTTTCAAAGATCTTGATAAAGATAAACTTTTTGAATATATTTCTTCTTCAGCTTGTACTTGAAATGATTCAGACAAAACTAAGTTTAAAAAAATATTTGATCAAGTTATAGATTGGAAAAAAAGTGAATTTAAAAGTGATAGTAGTAGTAATTCAATGGGTTATTTTGGTAATTCAGGAGGAAGTTTTAAGTTTATTAAAACTCGTTCTACTCATAAAATTGATAAGACAATTGAATAAAGAGATTAGATATTTTAGTAATATACTTTATGTAATGCATGCTTTCTTTCCCAAAGATAGCAATTACTAAGATAGTCCTTTCTTAAAAGTTGGTGAAAAGAGTTGTTTACAATTTAAGAATAATAAAAATATAGATACTTCTTATACTCTTTATTGAAAAAAAATAGATGCAAACATTATTGAAAAGAATTATTTTGTTGAGTGTGGAAGTGCAAGTATTCTTAAAGTTCCTTTTGACTTTGAAAAAAACACTTAACTTGAGCAGATGGTCAAATTCCTGAATTCTTTTGACAAGTTTATAATAATAATGAAGCCATTGATTTTAGTAAATATAGTACAGTATTAAGTAGTAATACAGTTAGTCTAAAAAAAATTTGTGAAAAAGAAATAACTGTTTATAAGAAAAAATTAAGTAGTGAAACATTATTAATGTTTCATCACTTTATACTTAGAAGTAATTATAGGGATTATATTAAGAATTTAGTCAAAAATGGCATGGATGCTGATGGAAAAAAATGATTAACAGATAATGAATATAAATTAGTTAAAAAAGAGTTGAATAGAGTTGCTAATAAAGTAGCATTAGCTACTATGAAATCTCTTGCAAGTTTTAGAGATAGTGCAAGAGCATTAAAGATTGATGAGTTAGAAAAAAAAGCAATTGGTTTTAATTCAAATCAGATAAGATAGCTTGCTACTAAATGTAAAAAAAATAACAAAGTTACTGATTCAATAATAAATTTATGAAATAAATAAGCAACAGATACTGATGTTGTATTAGAGAATTTAAAAGAAGAAGGTGCTAAGTTAGGTAAGAAAGTTGATGAATTAAGAGAAATTAGTTCTAAACAAAGTAAAGTTAACAGCGAAAAAGAAGCAGCCAAAAAAGTAAAAGAAGATGTTAAAAAATTATAGGTAAGTGGTTTAATTACTCAATTTAAAACTTTTTGAGATAAGCCTGATAAGAGAAGTTATCAAAGTTATTATTTATGCGTAACATTTTGAGATAGATTAAAAAGTGAGAAAGTTTAAAAACTGATGCTACTTTTGATCCTGCTGCTAAATTAGCCAAATTAGATGCTGCTGAAACTGATAATCAAAGTAAATTAGCTAAATATAATCATTGAGTAGAATATAATACTTACTTTACGGAAAGATTAGAGAACTAAAAAAAAGATAATGGTAAATACTTTAATAAGAAAGTTATAAAAATTATTTACAAAGTATAAAAGATTCTTTAGAATCAGTAGAACAGGGACTAGATTCTGTGAAACAAAATGAGTTAGACCAAATTAATCACTATATTAAGAATGGTGAAGTCCCAATAAAAGAGAGAATTCTACCTATAGAACTAAAAGGAGTTTTAGAAGTCAAAAATAATGTATTTAGTGATCTAACTAAAAAATGAATCAATTATTTCCAAAACATTAATTTCAAAATCAATGCTAATGAAATTAAAGAACTGGCAGGCAGAGTTAATAAACCAGGAGCTAAAATCAAAACCTCTGAGTTAATTAAATACTGCAAAAAAGTATTGGCTAAAAAACCTGAATTAATAGAAGATGATACTTATGATCTTCCCAATCTAAGGGATAAAGATCGTGATTGATTAGATTGATTCTTTACCCAAGACCCTAAAATAGTGATGAAAACAATTGTTTTATAAGAAATCAAAGTAGATAGTAATCTCAAAAAATAAATCCTGAAAGAGATAGAAGATTATAAAGAAGATCAAAAAGGATTGGTTAGATTAGATCTCTCAGTTTATAGAGATGGTAAAGAATTTACTGAGGAAGGAATCATTAAGTACTATGCTAAAAAGTTAGAAGGACAAAATTATGTCAAGAAGCACTATGAAAAGTCCTTTGAAGATAATCAACAAGAAGGTTTCTAAAGAATTAATAATCCTTCTGCTTAAACAGCTGGAGGAGAAATTCTTTTATTACTAAGTAGTCTTGGTTGAACCATCTGAAAAAGAAAACTCCTAGCACAATGATGAAACTTCTCTATTGAACTAGAAGAAGAGAATGATGAAGAGAATGATGATTAATAATGATTTGATTATTTATTCTGCCAGTCTTCTTTTCTTTCTTGGTTCACTATAAGTTGAGGTTAAGGTTCATTTATTGTTTATTGTTTTTCGTTCCTCTTGGTAAATTTCATAAGTAATTCTTTCTTGATCTAGATACTCTTAGAGAGTTTGGATGTCATTGATTTTAAAAATGTAAGACACAATTTTCTCTTCTTGAGCTTTCTTTAAAATGCTTCTAATGGTGTTGTAATTCTTTGGTCCCATAGTGGATTTAATGTAAATTAATATTTTATATAGAGATATTCCTATATTAATCCTATTATGGTTTATATTCATCCCATTCTGATATGATAAAAGGAACATTAAAATTAACAAGTCTATAAGTTATGAATGAGCACTATTATTACTTTTTAAAATGTCATCAGGTACTCTGGTCAGTTTTACAGTCACATCATCATCAGCCTCTCATTTATTATTATGTCACATAATAGAATGTTCACTTTGTCTGATTTTGTTGCAGTCTGCCCATATACTACATTAACTTGCTTTTAAATTTGTCATTGATTTAATAAATAAAGCTTAAATTCTATAAACAAATTCTAAAATATATTTTCTATACTTATAAACAAATCAATTGTCATAACCCTTTAGTCTTTAATATTAAAATATCAATAAATAAAGATCTTTTAGCTGATTTAGAAAAATAATAATTTAAGTATAGTATTTTTAAAATGTTATTATATTATTTGATATTAGAAATTCAAATTATAAAGAATTGACTTATATAATACATTTTAACATTTAGAAATAATTCGTATTATAATGATTTTTATTAACTTACTTAAATTTTTTTATATAAGAAATAAAATTAAAAAAGGAAACAATTTGTCACACGACAAATAAAAAAAAAGTACAAGCGACGTCTCAAATAAGGAAATTTTTTTGTTTCGGAGAAATCGGAGAAAAATTCTCAAAAGAAGATTACGTCAGAATATCAATGAATCCAAATAAGATATAATAAAAAAATGGTCTTTCAAGCAGCGAAACAGACAAAAACTTCTGAGGCGTACAAACAGTACGTCCAAAGTCTTTACAAGTGGGAAAAAGAAATAAAAGTACAAGAAAAGATTCTTTCTAAAGACGAATCTTTAACAACTTCGGTGGGTTAAAAATATGTTTAAACCTCTGATCTTATACAATATAAGTTTTTTATGTCAAGACACTTTATTATTTTATTCATTTTTTTATTTATTTATTTTGTTTATAAAAAAAAAATATCATTTCTTGAACGAACTTTATAAAAGACTTATCCTCCAATTCGAACTATTGGTGAAATATTATTTGCCGCAGTACAAAAACCTACGCAGGTTTCCGTGTCACCTGAAATTAAGGAAGCAAAGGACATCAATCAAAATAAAACTGAAAAAATAAAAGCATTTGATTACCAAGCTTGGGATAAATTTGATGTGGTTAATATACATATCGATTTTTGATGATTTTGATTTGTATTAATTTTTAACATAAAACAAAAGAACATATTTAACTAATTTACAATTTGAACAACAGGATAAAGCTTTAGAGGAATCGGACGAAGAAATTAATAATCAAAAGATAAAAGAACTTACCGAAACTGAGTTAGCTGCAGAATATAAAGCTCAACAACAAACAAAACCTACATCAATGTCGACAAAACGTTCAGATCGTAAAGGAAAGAAGACTGCTAGATTGGAACAGGCTTTACAGGAGAAAGAGACGGTGGGAGGACCCACATTATCACTTTCATATTTAAAGTGCTCAGTTTTGATAACAATTTAATTAGGACATTTTTGATTGGATATTAAGAACAAGATTATCTTCCGTTACGATTTTTTATTCATTGCGGGAATATATTTATGATTTTAGGGGAACGCATTCTTCAAAAAAGGAAACTACACAAAAGCGATTGAACATTATGGAAGGGCTATGGAATTGGATCCTAAAGAGGCCGTTTATTTCATTAATCGGGCAATGGCTTATCTGAAGTTGCAGAAGTGGGTGTGAATTCATGTTTTTACTATCAACAATGTATTCATCATATTTAAAGTTAAAATGCATTTCTATTCTTTGGATTTTAAATTAGATGGGAAGATGCAGAATTGGATTGCACTATCGGATTAATGTTGCATCCGGATAATACCAAAGCTCTTTGGAGACGAGGTATCGCAAGGAGAGAGCTTGGTAAATTAGAAGAAGCTAAAAAAGGTATAATTTACATATAATCTTTATATCTAATATGTTCATTGATTTACTTATTATCTTTATAATTGATTTTAGATCTCCAGGATGCACTACATTTAGAGCCTCATGATAAAGCTGTAAAAGAAGAACTAGATAAATTGTTAAGCGTTATTGAATCGGTAATAATTTATAATTTAAAATGGAAGTCAACCTTATTATATTGTTGCATTCATTTCGTTTATTATATACCTTTTAGGTCACTTCTAAAAAAACAGCTGTAGATCAGGCAAACGATGTTCCCCGACGTCGATTAACTATCGAAGAAGTTGACTTCGATGAGGATGATTTTACCGAATCAAAAAAAACTGATCCAATAAAACCTAGTGAGAAGGTTATTAAGGTGCAAATCATGATAGTATGAAGAAATTATTATTAGATGATGTTCTAAATGATTGATTTTTATCTTCTTATTTGAAAACCAATCATAAGCCAATCGAAAATTCAGTAACTTTTCCAAAGGCTTCTCCCAAAATATTTAAGGCACCACAATCTATGATTGAATTCGAAAGTGATTGGGAGAGAATTCAACAGAATGACGAGGATTTATATAATTATATAAAAGTCAAGTATTAAATAGATATGAAACTAGGTTCTTTTTCTAACTTTTAGAAATGGTTATTAACACTAGTTGAATATATATTCTAGGTTATTCCACCTTCTTCTTATCCAAGCCTTTTATCTACTTTTTTTGAAGCCGATTATCTATCTCGAATTTTGGTTATTTTGAAAAATTTCTATTTAGTGTATGTAAAAGTAATTCTTTGAATGATCAGATTCATATGTAGTTATAAATTCAATATAAATTCCTTTTTTTTTTTAGGCATGATACGGTTAATGATATTTATGATATTTTATATAATTTGAGTCTTGTTGTGAGATTCGATATGATTGTGTCGTTCCTTGAAAAAGAGGATAAAAAGGGTAAGAAATAAAATAAATCTAATTGTTATAGTTTTCGATTTATTGTTATTAACAAAACACTTGTATTGTTTAATAAATTTAAGTTCTGGTGGATTTGTTCAAAGCTTTATATGAATCATCTAAAGGCACACAAAACGGTGTTGAAAATGTACAAAATTTAAAAAAAGTGACACGAGATGAGGTCTTAGGATTGGCTGAAGTTTATCATATTCAGGATTTAGTTGGATAATTTGTCCACATGTACTTAATTGAATTTATGCAAATTCGAAGTTAACAATAAAAAAACGATATTTGATACCTTTTTTATTAAGAAAATGTTTTAGACGCAATGGATTAATAATAATTTAAATTACCTGATCGGTCATATGATATATCATTGACCTTCAAATTTAGCAAGTAATGCTTTAAATTTATAATATAAAATACATAGAATTGATAAAGGCAATCTAATAAATAAAAACAATCATGTAGTAAGATAATATATAAAAAGCTAAATACAAACTTTTTGTTTTAATTGTAATACAAAAGATTTATTGAAATAAATTATTTTTTTTTTTAAGAAATTTCTTATAATAACTTTAAAATAAGCTCTGCAGTTTCAATTTTAAAGGTGATATTAAAAACAACAAATCTTTTAACTTTTTTCTTAAGTAAAAGAGTTTTATTGGATTAGTACATAATTTTATAATATTTACCAAAAAAAAATTTAACATAATACTCAAGCTAACAAAATTTTATTAATAATTTTATATAAAAAATCAGAAAATAATATTAATAATGATAAGTTTTATTTTTATTGATTTTACTTTACTTGCACAAAATAGATAAAAGTTCACTAACCAGGATATTATCTTTTTATATAATTTATAAAATTGATATTAGAATACACTTTTAAAAAAATTATGTTAATTTGATTGATCATATTACAAAAAATCTGATTAACAGATTTCTTAAAATCATAATAAAAAAACTTTAATGTTACTATATATAAAGATCAATAAGAAGATTTTTTTTTTATTATACATAAAGCTTTAAATATATGTAAAACAGTTTAAAAAAATACATGCAACTAATTATAAGTGATAAAAATCAGTGGTATAAGATCAACCATTTATATAGAGTATAACATAAAATAAGATGTATATTATGTATGATTTATGAAATAACTATTGTGTATTATATAGCAAAAGAATAGTATAATATAATATAATATATTATAATGTGATATGATAAAATGCAAAAATAAGCAAAAAAAATTTTCATATTAGTTTTTATATTACTCTTTTATTGTAAATAACTTAAAGTTCACATTTAATAATAATCAAAAATATCATTTATAATTATTAATGAGTAAAGCTCTTAATCAAATCAGGTCAACCTATTTATCTGACCTAATATAACCTGAAAATTCAGATCAGGTCAGTAAATTTTCAGGTTATTATTAGATTAAATCAACAAGTAAACCTAACCTGATCTAACTTGACAAATTAATTGTTCTTAAAAAATATTTTTATTATTCTTAAATGATAGTTTTATTATTTGTGAATGATATTTTATTGTTCAATTAGAATAGTTTATTATTATTCTTATATAACATTTTATCATTCTTAAATAATATTTTTTATTATTCTTAATATGGTTTTATTATTTATAAATGATAGTTTATCATTCAATTAGAATAATTTTTTACTATTCTTAAATGATAGTTTTATTATTTGTGAATAATATTTTATTATTAAATTAGAACAATTCAGTTAAATCAGATTAGATTAGGTCAAATAAAATTAAAATCAGGTCAGATTTTTATTTGACCTAACCTGATCCTCTCAGTTTAGATAACTTAATTAACCTAACCTAAATTAATCTGTTTAGAGCTTTATAAATAAGGAGAATATTATTTATAAAGAAGACTTATATAAGAAATACTTTATTATTTTAAAAGTTTATTTCATAAATATATGAAATAATAAAAAAATATTATTTAATAAAGTTAAGTAATATAACTTCTGATTTGAAAGAAAATAATGAAATATATATTTTAAAATAAATAATTATTAAAATTATATTGCATTTATTAACTCTTATTAAATACCTATTTACAAGTAAAAATAAAGTTGTAGTAGTCTATCATATTAAGAATATTAAAATATAAATTCAATATTTGTAAATATAAGTTTTTAAATAAATTATATAATAAAATAAAGTTTTAAAAATTATTAATTTTTTATTTTTGTTTAAGATTCAATATCTTATGGGTAAACCTTCTGATCAAAATCAAATAATTTGATATTACTATAAATAAAAAAATAAAATATGTTATGAACTCAAAAAATATGAATTTGCAAGTTTAAAGCTTAAGGAAATAAAATATAAGTCTGTCGACCTTAATTCTAATTTATGTTTAAAAGTGAATGAGAAATTATTAAATAATAATTTAAAAAATAATACTTAGTATAAGTATATTTTAAATTAATTAATTGTATAACTTGTAATATATTTTAACTGCCTAAAATTTTATTTAGCATATATTTGTCAGCAATTCAAACTAAATATTACTATAAAAAGAATAATGTAAATGTATTAAAAAGTCTATATTAAGTATCTAAAGCATTATGATAAATCAATACTATTATTTTATTTTATTAGTTGTAATAAAGAAATTTTAATGAAAAATTTTACCAGTTTATAAAATATTAAAAAAAAAATGTTAATCTTAATTTACTTCAATAACTTTTAAATGGATTATATGAGATTAAAATATTATAATTTTATATTTTCTAGTATATTTTATTTATTTTTTAAATTTAATATAAATACAAATTATTTATAATTTTAGGAAAAACAAAATAAACCAATAAATAATTATTTTTATAATATTAAATAATAGCTTAAAAAAAGTTTTGTTATAAGTTTATTATTAAAATATTTGTTTTATTATATTACATATTTAAAGTTATTTTTATTTATATATAATTTTTTTAATAATATAATTCAAAAATCTTATAATGTTAAATTTTATAAATTAATACCTATTGATTTAGAAAATACCTATATGTAATTATTGTATTCTAAGGTATTTATTTTTATATATTATTACTATCTAGTCATATATCAGTTTCTATTTATATTTATTTGCAAAAACTAATTTATTAAGCAGATTTTGATATTGCAAATATTACATTAACTCATAAAATAATAAGTAATTGATGTAATATTATTTTTAAAGTTATGAAATTACAATAATTAATAATTAAATTTAAATTTAAATTTTTAGAAAATTAATTAAAAATTATTTTTAAACTAAATATCTTGTGAATGTTAATACTTTCTTAAATAATATAGATCATCTTTAATATTATATAGATAAAATTCAAAAAAAAATCTATCTACAAGATCATAGTTTTTTAAGCATTATATTATTACTTAACTATCAATTAGGTAAACTGAAACACTTAATGATTAAACAATAGCTGAGTTTAGCTCAAACTCAAGTTTTTCTGAAAGAGTCTTTACTTAAATTCTTAAATTAAAGATTGAGAAAGTATATTATATACTCTTTTTCAAAATCTTATCACAGTATTTATTCATAATTTAAGTTTTTAAATCAAAAAGTATGATGGTTTAACTGACTTAATCTTTAAAATTCTTAAAATACTTCAAATTAATCAAGGATACTATACTAATATAATGATTAATTAAAATATCAATAAAGAAAAATAATCCTTTATTCTTTTAAAATTTATAATTTTACAAGTTTTATTTATATAAGAACGTTTGTTAACAAATAAAGTAAACATGATCAAAAATATATCTTAATAATAAATTTATAACTTCAAAAAATTTGTTTGTTTCAAAGTTACTTTTATTGATAATAAATAAAAGGTAATTCCTTAAGAATTACAAGTTTATACTCTTAAACTTCAATCTTAAAAAGTTATACCTTAAAGAATTTATTTATTTCAAAATTGTTTTATTAAAAATAAATAAGAAGGCAATTTCTCAAAAAATACAATTTATATTTTATAAATTTACTTTTCAAAAAATTACTTTTACATAATAAATTCAATGACTATTTATAATAAATTTCTAAGCTAATTTCTATCTTATTATAGAATAACTATGTAATGATTTTTTATTAATAATTAATATTTGTGTTATTTTGAAGTAATTACTACAATTTAATGACTATGTAATTTCATAAAAATGTTCTAATTATTACTTTATTATTACTACATTTTCTTTTTTTCTTAGAATCTCTCTTTAGTATATCTATTTTAAGCTTGTATTACATGTCATCATAGCTAATGATTCCATTTCTTTTTATTAATATTTTATCTTAGAATTTTATGTAACATCTAAACTGATAATTACTCAACTAATTATAATAATCTTCTGTATTATACCTAGAGTTTCAAATGAGTCAAATTAACTTACGAGTCAGATAATCTGAGTCAAGTTTAAATTAAGTTAAATTTATATTTTTTTGACTTGATGATTTGTGAGTCAAATCAAATTTGAGTTAAGTTAAATATTTAACTTGACTCGATTTAAACTCGACTCAAACTCAACTTGACTCAAGTTAATTTAAAATAGTATTATTAATAAATTAATATTTTAAAACTATAAAAATTATACATTATAATAATTGAAATACTTTATAA
>CAJVPP010003668.1:0-11071 GCA_910592005.1 Funneliformis mosseae | reverse complement strand
ATAAAAATATTAATTTTTAAATAAGTTATTTTAAAATATTTAAAATTATTATAAATAATTTTAATTATTAAATAAAATTACAGGCAAATTTGTTTGCAATATACTTGAAGAGATAAGAAGAATTTAGATAATCTAAAGAAAATTAATGATAATACTTAAATATAATAGTATTTGAAATAAAAAGCTAATTATAATTGTAATTTTAACTTTTATTTAATATAATATTAAAGAAAAAATTTATAAAACTAACTTATTTTCTCTAAAAATAATGAATTTTAGTTTAAAGTATTTTTTTTTTAAAAAAAAGTTAATTTTAAAAAGTAAAAATTTTAAGCAAACTTAACAATTTACTATTGATTTACTATTGATTCAAAAATTAATTTAAAATTAATTTAGAATTTAGATTTTAAAAACATAAAAATGAAAATATTCTAATCAAAATTTTTATTTTTTTTATTATAAAATCAATCTTTTAACAATATTATTTTACTTTATTATAGATTTGCAATTACTATTAAAATTTGTCTTATATAAATAAATATAATTTTAATCATTTAATGATAAAATCAACAAAGTTTAATTAGCTATGTATTAATTTTTATTAAAATAGATTTAATATTTTATTTTATAATTATAATTAATTTTAAATTAGTAATTATTAATATATTATATTATAAATTTTTAATACTAATAATAAAGATATTTTGTATTTTATTAAAATAGATAATAATAAATATAAAGTTATAAATTAGCAATTAAATATAAAAATAATAAGTTTTTTAGCATTATGATATAATATTTATTTACTCTAATCTTTTTATATAAAAAATACCTATAGTAATTTATATTCTAAATTATAAATATTTTTAGAAGCAAATAATTTAGTATAATGATTTAAAGATAATTATTTATAAAAAAGTTTAATAAAAAATGAAAATTATTATATAATTTATTCTATATTTATTTAATATATGATTTATTAAATTAAAAATTCTAAAAACTTAAAATATTATTAAAACTTAATATAATTAATGAAAAATTCTAATTAATAAATCCTATTTAGAACTTTTTACCATTAATAATAATATAAAGAGAATAAAATTTAAATTAAATATATTATGAAAAATTATAAAAAAGTAAAAGAAAGTTTAAAATTAAAAGAAAATATAAGATTATAATAATTAAAATAATTGATTATTGATAAGATTCTTTATAACATTATTTATAAATTTTTTTATTTAATTTTATAATAATAATTTTATAAAATGTATTAATTTTTAAATTTAAAAAAATTAAATTAGTATACTAAATTTTATAAATAATTAAAATTTTGAATTTTATTATTTTAATTTATTAAAATTAAAATTATTATTAATTAATTTAAAATAATAGTTTTATACTATATATTATTATTATTGTAATACTTCACTTGAATGATACCTCTGTCTTTTATTAACCTCACCATTACACCTAGGTTTCTCATTTTTTTGAAACAGAAGACCATGACATTGCAAACTTCATTTAAGAGATTTAAATCCCTTAGAATTTTTTCTCTCAGTAAGGTTCTGCAAATATTCAAATCACGATCTGAATGATCCTATCAAAATGAAGATTATTCAAACCTTTCTCGCAACTTAAATCTAGGAATGGAATGCTCCTAGTCGAATCAGATTCAGAATCATATTTCTCAACAATATCAAAGATCAAGATTAGTACATATAAAATACTAGAAAAAATGGTAAGTATCATGTATAAAGCATCGATGTCATTTTTCAAAATTAAATCGAGCAATAGTAGGACATACCTTGTTTTTATTTTTGTAAGAAATGCTCGATCATTCAGTTGATGGGATTGATAATGGATATGATGAATGTAAAGGTGATTAGCTTCATTTAAGCTTTTCATTTAATTTAAGCAGAGCAGATAAAAGGTTTAACTAAAAACTTACCTCCTTTTTATACGATTTGTAGTGGTCTAAGAATCAAATTTTTTATCTATTGGAATAACATAAATATCGTATCAATAGATTCACTTAAAATTACAACCCTATATGCAATACAAGGATACTCTGCGAGCTATTAATAATATAATAAAAGCCTTTAGTATATATGAAAAAGTTTGAGAAAAAAAGCTGGGCTTCAGCTGTGATGCAGATGATTTTATTGATTAATATGAGAAGTTTTCTCATTATAAACCATAATGATCGAGTTGATATGAAAATCTTGAAAATCAATGGGTACTGTAAAACCGAAAAAATTAGTAATCGACATGAGCTGAAAGGCAAATCTTGATTAATTGATTAACTACAATCTCACTACATAAAAGATTAATTTGCGGGAATATGTTTGATTTAATATGCCGTTTTGGCATTGTTTATTACTTAAAAAAGTATAGAAAATGAATTCCTACATTCTGATCCACTCATTTATAATAAATCAATATATAAAAAAATGTACAACAAAACGTACAAATAAAACAAATGAATGTCCATATTATGAGCTACGAAAAATACTTTTATCTATCATTTTTAATAAATTTTTCTATTCTAGCTCGCTTACTAGACGAACTGTTTTGAGTGGTTACCTTATCTCTCAGCAGTCTAACAATTATTCTTACTACTCGTTTTACACTTTTTCGTAGACTTTCTTTTTCTTCTTTAGCTGCAGATTTTGAGAGATTTATATTATATTCTATGCCACTCGTACAATATATATCATGAGTAGTGAAAAATAGAAAATGCTATTCTGTGACTAATATATAGATATAAGAATTAGTAACATGTATGATAGCCTTGACCAAACTTCTTAAAATTAATACTACCTGTTGAAACTATTCCGTATAGATAGTCATAATCATCTTTCTCAAATACTTGGTCAGCACTCTATTTTTTTGTTCATATAATAGGCTTCTTCAAGTTATTAATATTTTGCAGGTACTCTATTTTCACATTACGTGGTTTTCCCTCAAAAATACAAATGAGAGTTTTCAACGTTTTTATTGCATAATCTACTCACCCTGATGATTCTTCTCCAGAAACATCCTTTTGTAATGCTAAATAGATTTCTTCTTTACCTGTGAGCCTTCTAACAATAGCTATTGATGTATATAAAATACACAAAATAAATTTTACTTTGTTTGCGTCAGTTATAGTCTCTATATTATTTAGAACTAATATAATATGCTTCATACAATAATTGAACAATTCATCACTATCGTCAATTTCTTCAAAGATTTACAAAGAAAAAAATGGGTTATTAAATCTTAGACTTGCCTGAATCTACATCTGAGAAGCCAACTTACCTGGATTGAATTGTTTAATATTGGTAATATCTTCGCCATTAATCTTGTATTTTTTTAGGATCACTTTTAATTCTTCTATAGTTTTATAGGTTGAAAAACCTCTCAATTTTTGCTTTTTAATTTCCTTAATAAATTTTACAAGTCTTATTACTGATCCTATAGGTATTCCCAAATCTCGAAAAAGTTTTTTAGTAAATTTAAGAAAGTCAAAACTGGCAATTCTCTCATTACGAAAGACAGCAAAATTTGCATTCTCGAGTTTCAAGTCCTTCCTTCACAAATAATTGATAAGTTTCTCAGTGTCATAATCCTTAATTACATCTCCTATAATATGGATAATCACTTCTTCATTTGATAATATACTTGAGGGTGTAGAAGGTTCTGAAGACATAGTTTTCTTGAAAAAAAATGAAAAATCTGAGAAAATCATTTAACAATAGATATTATTATATAAAATTTGTCGCATAACCTAAACAACATGTGAGAAAATCAGCAACATAATTAAAATTTTCCAAATGTAGTACTGTGTATTTATTCTATAAGTTTCTATAAATCACGAGATGATCAGCCTTTTTGGCATTGTACTAAAAAACACTAGGCTTTACAATACTACATATAAAAAAGTGCAGAATTCAGGTATCATGTGACTGAAAAATCTGTGCTCATACTTCTAACTTGTGAAGCACCTTCTGGCCTAATCCAGTTAAATTTATCTTCCGAAAATTAATTGACATGGTAACAGGAACGCATGCACTGGTCCCGTTCAATTTTTGTAATATTATATTTATATAGTATTAATATCCTAATGTAGTAAATCTTGAAGGCGTAGTAATTTATTTATAAATTTTTACTTAACGATAAATTTTCCAGTCTTGTGATTTGCGTAAAATATTCGCATTTTAAAATATTTTATGCAAAATTTCATATCGCATATACTGTAAACAAAATAAATTAGTCAAGATGTCAATTATCAAAATATAAAATATCTAATTTAATCATATCTGGTAGTAAAAATGACTAATCGGAAAACTAAAGAAAAATTTGTTTCAGATATAATAAATATCAAAACAATTATACAAAGATAAAATAATCTTCTTAATTTCTAAAATAGTATTTTGACCTTTAAATCGTCTGATACTTGATGATAGAATCCTATTTAATTATTAATCACAAAGAAAATGGTTGTAATTATTTATCAATCGAACGTTCAATAACTTTTTTTCCATTACCATTTCTATTATATAAAGATAGAATAAATCTTATTTCGTTAGCTTCAAACTTTTTTTCTTTTTAAAATTTAATATAAATCTTTTTCTATTTTGATTATTCTTAGAAGTTTTAGATTCAAATGAGTTTCACAAAATTGATAACAATTCTTGTTATGATGAGTTGTTAATTTCACTTATTACTTTACATCATATAAATAAAAAATCTCCAGTTATTTATAAACAAATTAAATCAAGTCATTGGTACGAATCAATTTTATTTAAATATGATGAGACATGATTTCACAAAACTTTAAGAATGAAGCAATCAACTTTTTGGAAAATTGTTAATAAAATTCGTGATAATGAAATTTTTCAAAAAACACTTGTAGAAAAACAATTAGTAGTGGTTCTATTTCAATTAGGTAGAAAATTTACCATATGGGAAATTTGCTTCGGGTTTGAAATTGCAGAAATAACAGTTTTATTATTTACATTAAGAATCATTTCTGCTCTTAAACCACTAAAATCTCAAGCAATTATTTGGCTATGTGATAATTATCGCCTAGAAGTATATAGAGGTTTTGAAGATAAATATGGATTTCCTAATATTATCAGAGCTTTAGATAGATCACATATAAATTTATTTGAGGCTTCAAGTAAATTGAATAAAGATGTATATTTCACAAGAAAATGCTATTATGCTACACATTTGCAGGCAGTAGTCGATCATCAAGGATTATTTATATTTTATGATATTGGCTATCCAGCATCTGCTCATAATGCAAAAGTATTTCAAAATTCTAATCTTTATCATTGTAGAAATCAATTATTTGAAGAACAAGATTATTTATTAGGTGATTCTGCCTATCTGATTTCTTTAACTATTATTCTACCATTCAAAATCTTTAGAAAATAGACAAAACGATTTAACAAAAAGCATAGTCAGTCTTGTATAATCATAGAGCAAGCATTTGGTAGGCTAAAAAATAGATTTCAATTGTTAAAAGAGTTTAGAACTAGAGATACCAAAACTGCAATAGATCTTATTGAAATTTCTGTAACTTTGCATAATTTAGTAAAGCAATATAATAATATATGGGAATTTGAGGAAATAAATATAGACTGAATTCAGTATACTTCTACTAATTCATAACGTGATTAAGTAATTAAAAGGGCAGAAAATATTAAAAGATAAAATTTAATGGACATCGTTTTGTAAAACAAATATTATATTATGATATATTTACTTTTCATCTTTCTTATTACCTTTTAATTCTAATTCTCAGACTTTTAATTCAAATTCTTTATTTAATCTCTCCAATTCTAACTTGTATTTGAACTCCTATTCTTTTTCAAATTTTTTCTTTTCTCACTTTAATTTTTCTTGTTTAATTTGAAGCATAGTTTCTCTTTCTAACTTTTTTTTTTCACACTCAATTTCAAGTTTCATTGCATCTATTTTTAACCGTTCTTGTTCAATATCAATTGCTTTTTTTTTGTTTTATTAATTGAATTTAATGCATTCAAATAAATTTGATCTGTTTCAGAAATTTTTCATTTATTATGACTTGAGTATAGTTTATCTTCAGCATCACTATTACCATCAGACTATTAATAATTTAAATTATTATTGCATTTTTTTATTATATTAAGATTTGTGTATAAATATCTAATATAAATACCTTATCTATACCAATGCTGAACACTAAATAATCAGATTGAACATTTTCTCTATTACCAAAATCTCATTCATCTCATTAAAATATTGCCAATGAGATTTTCCTTTTCCAGTTTCTTCCTGATTTTCTTTCTCAAATTTTATAATTAACGTTTGAATTTTAGATTTTACTTGTGTACCAGTTTTTCTGTTTCCAATTTTTATTGCTGCTTTAGCGCAAAATTGAGTTTTTTTTGTACGAAATAAATCAAAATTATCAAAAAGAAAAGAAAGTAATGATTTAATTTTGAATCTGACTAACGTTGATTTTCGTTTTCACTATTTGTCAGTTCTAATGTTTGAAAGTTGATAATTGGTCATGTAATATTTGTGAAGAAAAAAGAGTATTTTTAGATGTAAAAGAATCATCAAAATGATTAGGAAAAATGTTATTAAAAGTAAACTTCTTTCATTTGCTCATTTTTCAAACGAAAATAAATAAGCAACTTACTCCTTTCCAATTTATAACTAATGAATTTGTGTCAATATTATCATTACTTTGTTTATTATTTAACGTCTGATAGAAAATTTCTCTATTATTTATTAAACATACTAATATTTAAAATTGAGAATTTATTATTTTCGTGAGCATTTTTGCTATTATTTATTAGATATGCAAATAACTAAATCAAGGCTTCTAAGATCTTTGTTGATGTATTACATATCCAAAAATTTTATTGTTAAAAAAAATTAAAAATAACTACTGTTACACATTGATTAAAAAGTATAAACATTATTAGGTGAGCATTTTCATTATTTTTACTGTGAAATGATAACCATACATATTTAGAAAATATTAAAATGAAAAAACTTCAGCAATTGTAAATATAAGTTTACACTTGAGTAAAAATTTATCATACTCTAAAACTGAAATAATATCAGCATCTATAAACGCAAGTTCACACTTGAGTAAAATTTAGCGCAGTATTTATTTTTTCGTTAGCAATGATCAAAAAATTTACTAACATTATGATGCATTATACACACCTCACATACTCATATATATGTAAAAAACAAATGCCTGAACTATAGAAAAATCTTTATTGATATTTATGTATGCGAAGTACAGATACAAAATCTTTATAATAGCTACATAGATTATTTTTATTATTTACTAGTTAACTAAAGAAAATGATTAATTCAGCAAATAGTGTGAAAAAGATATATTAATTTATAATACTTTGAATCTTATAGGTAAAATTTGTAGGTAATAATCATGAATACTCTTTACACTTTTAATCAATAGAAACATGATCTATAAGTAATACTAATAAACATTATTAGGTTATTCACAAATTTAATTAGATTGGATTGGATTGGATTTTCTAATCCATTTAGATTAGATTAGATTTTTATATAATCTAATCTGTATTCACAAATAAATGAATCAGATTATGAATTTTGTATAACATTATAAAAAAAGAGTTAACATTATTTAAATTAAATAAAAATTTGAACAATGAATATTCAAAGACATATTATAGTTTTTTCACTTGTATATCTAATTTTTTTAAATCAAATTGACTCTTCTTCTGAAGAAACATTTGATGATAACATTAATTTATCAATCTTTCATGAATGTATAAGTGTAATTGAAAGAAATAGTTCTTTAAGAATAGGTTACAGGTAAGCAAGAAGGACACGTAGTATTTGTTAGTTTAATAATATATGTAATAATTGGAAAAATGTAGAATTTAAGTGACATTTTAGAATAACAAAAACTACATTTGAATGATTATATACTGAAATAGCACCTTTATTATTACAAAAAAATAATCAAAGAGGTATCCTAAGAATTCCAATTAAACATAAAGTTTCATTAACTTTATGGTTTTTAGCTATTGGTCAAAGTTATAGAATACTTGGACAATTATTTGCATTAGAAGAATCAACTATATGCTATATTATTAGATCTGTTTTATATACAATTAAATATTACTTTCTTTCATCAAAAATTCAGTAAAAAATTGTTAATTAAATTTATTATTCTGATAATTAAAATATTTTAATATTCTTTTAAATTTAATAGATTTCCTAATAATCATGTTGAATTCAGTAAAATTACAAGAAATTTTAAAAGAAAAGCTGGTATTTCATATGTAGTAAGAGCAATTAATAGAAGTCATATTCCAATTAAAGTACCTAAATAATATCCTATAGATTATTATAATAGAAAAGATTGTTATTCTATTGTTTTACAAGCAGTTATCGATTCTTCTAGAAAGTTTATTGATATTTTGTAGGATATCCTAGCTCAACTCATAATATTAGAATATTTCATAATTCATCATTATATCATAAATTTAGTTTTTCTAACTCTTCAGTTATTCCTACAAATGCATATATTTTAGGCAATGCAGGTTATCCTTGTCAAAATTGGTTACTTACACCATATTGTGATAATAGAAGATTAGCAGTAATACAAATATATTATAATGTTAAATATTCTTAAACTCGTATAGGTATAGAATAAGCATTTAGAAGATTAAAATCAAGATTTAGGTGTTTAATTAATCCTTTAACAATGTTAATATAAATAGCTATTCTTATTATAACAGTAACTTGTATTCTTCATAATATTTGTAAAGAAAGACAAGAAGATATATTAGATGATAATGATTATTTTAACGATCAAAATAATTTTTAAACTTTATTAGATAATAATAATATCAATGGTGTAACTTATTTGACTAATTCTATTAGAGATAATTTAGCAAATTATCTATAGAATAAAAAAATTCAAAGAGATGTTAGAAGAAATAGATATAATTTTATTAGTGAAGGAGATGAAGAAGATAGCGAAACATCTGAATAAAATAAATAATTTTCACTTTATAAATTTTATGATTTAAACTTTATTTCATTATATTTTTTATAAAATATTAAAATTCATCAAAATGTGAGGGTAAAGGACTTTTAATATGTAAAGTATTGATGTTAGTATTATCAATTTTTAATTTGCGTAATATTATTAATTTGCATAGCATTGATTTGCAGAATATTATTTTGCATAATATTATTTTACATTAAATCAATTGAAGTAGATTAGAAATAAAAAGAAACTATAATATAATAATTAAAAAATAATTAGAAAATAAAAATGTGAATTTTATAATAATAAATAACATATACCATTATTAGTTTAAGGTAATGCCATATTATTTGATAAGTGTAAAGTTGAAATTAGTAAACTAAACTCATGTCTTCTTTGATCGTCTCTTTGCTTTTTCTCAATTTCTTTTCTTTTTTGTTCTTCCTTTTTGTATTCTTGTTCTTCTCTTCTAAGATAGATAAGTTTCTCTAATATACCTTTAATCTGTCGTACTTTAGATCTATTAGCTTTTTGTAACTTTTCTTAGGTTGATTCAGACTCATTTTTTTGTTTATTCCGATCAGTAATTTCATTAAATAGAATGTTATTTTCTTCAATATTAGCATTATCAAATTTCAAACTACTATTCAACGATTTTGGAGTTAAACTAGGATGGTTCTCATCAAGAATATTCTCTACTTTCTTTTTATATTGAACTTCAATTAGATTATTATCACTTTGTTTATTATAGTCTATATCATTCTACTAATAGTTAATATTTAATAAAGTATTAAAATATTAAATAAAAAGTAAAGTTACTACCTTATAATTTTTTTAATATTTTTCTATTTAACTGAGCATTATTCAGTAAAGTATTGGTAATTATTATTAAAAAATATAGCAGATGCATCTTGCCAAAGTTTCACTTTTGTATTACCACTACTACCTCGCTTTATACTTAGTTGATTTACTTCAATTTTCTGTTTTATTAAAAATGAAAGTAACATTTTAATAGAATCTTTACTCCACTGAACCTTTTTTTTATTATTTTTATCTGGTTTAATAAAGGTCTCTTTTTTGTTAGAAGTTTCTTTCATTCTTTATTGTTAAACTGCAACAAAAGATAACAATAAGATTAAAAAATTTTAAAAAAAAGTGAAATTGAATATAATATCAACTATGTCAATCTTAAAAGCATATTCAGCAAGATAATGTAGTAATAATAATACTTATTTTATCAATTGTTAGATAATTGAAAAGTTCACAATAAAATCATATTTTTTTTTAACCATTTAATTGATATCCAAGCAGATATACTTTTACGTTAAGGGATTCTTATCCTAGTAATAAGGTAGGAAAGGATTATACTACTTCATATTTTATTTATATTTTATTATGTATATTATTATATAAAAAAAGGTACCAGGATTTTAGAATTTTAATAAAAAACTCAGTATTTATACTAAGAAGTTCATTAACATTAAATGGTACGAATTTAATAATCTAATTAAAATATTTTTAACAAATTTCTCTGAGTTAATCTTATATAAAAAAAATAAATACTTTTTTAGACTAATTTAAGTTTGTTGTTAGATCAAGCTCACAAGGTATCAAAAGATTACCATAATACAAATTCATTTTCTTAATTGATAACTTAACGCAACATTAATATATGATTAGGTAATTATTATAACAGTAGTAATCGTAGTGGTAAAGTGTAAGCATAGTATCATTAATTGTGATTTTATCCTAGATTGGAAATTTAATAGTAAAATTCAATCTAATCCAATCAATTAGATCAACTTGATCTAATCCAAATTAGATTTTTAATTTGTGAATTTAGATTGGATTAAGATGTTGATTCAATCTAATCCAAATGAATTTATGAATGCATCCATTATATTCAGGCTCATCCAATTGCACAAAAGCAGGATCAGCATCTGGTTAATGTTTTTTATATATACAGTCACACCTCGATATAACGAAGTTGCCGATCCAGCCGATCAGGACTTCGTTATAAGAATCTTCGTTAAC
>CAJVPP010003667.1:0-11071 GCA_910592005.1 Funneliformis mosseae | reverse complement strand
TCTGTCTGACACTGAAAATCCGTTGTATTGTAAAATTCGTTATATCAAAATTCGTTGTAGAAAGAGTTGACTGTAGGAGTATAGTCAGAATTCAATATAATAAACTCTTCAGTTCACTGAAAAAAGTCACCATGTCAAAATTTAATATATTTGATATAATGATTTTTATATATATTCATAAAGAGAAAATTTTAAAAAATTATTTATCATGAAATTTATTATTTTATATAGTTATTCTAACTGTAGTTTAATTGATAATAGGTTGTCTTAGAAAATAATAAATAAAATTGAAAGCTAGAGGATATCATTTGTGATTTAACAAAACATTTTTTATGCAGATTGAATGGAGTTGTAGTGCCTTATAGCTATAAGGATAAGGAAGTAACTCTAATATCTGTTCGTTCGATTCTTATAATCACTGTGTGAGATGCAGTAGCCCTGCTTTGGACATACAACATAAGTTAACCTTTAAAGGTGAAATACAATTACAAGTTAAATCTTCAGAAATTAGAAAACTTAGTCATATATCTGGAGAAAATGCAGTTAGTTCTTATAGGCAAATTACTGAAAATTATAGAAAGAAAGAAGAAAGTTTTTCTAATTACAATAATTCTCACATTTTTCTGTTCAGAAGGGAAACATCAAGAATTACTTTTTTGGGGTTTCAGTTTGTGAAAAACTGGACAATAAAAGAAAAGAAAATACAAGCATTTATGATGAATGAACTAGCAGTGAAAGAGAAAGTAAAAGTAATGAAAACAATGTATTTAAATGTCAAAATTGAGAAGAGATTGAAAGGTTACTCACAATTCTGAAGTCATTGTTTAAAGTCAGTATCTTGAAGGATTTTTCATGAAAAAAAGATTATCTTAAAACGTTATGCTATCTTGTTCTCTAAAACAGTATGCCTAAATAGAGAACTGATACTCCTATATCTTTTTTATACAATATAATGAAGATGACTCATTTGGCAATAATACTACTGTAGCTGTCGAAATGATTAAGAATCAATCAGACTATTATTATATTATAAAATCTCTTAATATACAGCTACAAAACAGTGATTTTTAAAAAGATTATATCTATAATGATGTAATAAATATTGCATAATATGACTTTAATCATATAATTATTATTTGGGCTTGTTACTGTGACTTATTTTTTTTGGATTGCTATAAACATATATTCAAATTGGATGCTATGACTAATATATTATGGTTTTTCAGAATTTTTTTTTAATATAATATCAGAAAAACCAGTATTATAAGGTGTTTCATCAGATAGAATTGTATAGGAGCTATCTGATATTTACATATATTTTTATTTGTTCTTTATCTTAATAAAACTAGTTTCTTTTTTTTTAGATTTGGGTTTACCAGAAGTATGCAATTCTTACCCTATAAGTGACAAGAAAAAAAAGAAAAAAGGCAAGAAAAAAAACTAAAAAAGGCATCATTGATATAGACATATTCTGGATTTTGAATTTCAATTTATGGATTTATGTTTATAATAATTATATTGTACTATATAGTTATTTGTTTCTGGCATTAAATTGCATTTTTTTAATTGTCAAATACTTTTGCTTTAATATAGATGTGTAATTACATTATTATATTGAAAAAAATAAGAATATGCTAATCATCTCTGTATTAATAAAATACTTGACAGTTTTTTCTTAGCAAAAGTGAATAGTGTTATAATTTGTAATGCGTACGTGAATTTTTATTTAAATGTATATATAAAATTTTTATCAATCATGTCTAGAGTTCTAAATGAGTCGAGTCGAGTCGAGTCTAAAGATCAATTCTATTTAACTTTCTTTTTTCAAGTTGAGTCAAGTCAAATTTATTTTATAAAATCTTTCAATTTGATTTGATTCGAGTTATATAAATTTTAAACTTGACTCAATTTGACTCGACTCGATTTTAACTCAATTCGATTTTGAAAAAAAAATAATAAAAAAATGAAAAGATCATGAGAGGACTGGGAAAAGTGAATGATTCAGGTTATTGTTCTTCTTGAATGATTTTTTTTATCGTTCAAGTCAAATGATTCAGGTTATCGTTCTTCTTGAATGATTTTTTTATCATTCAAGTCGAACGATTCAGGTCATTATTCTTCTTGAACAATTTTTTTATTATTCAAGTCAAATGATTCAAGTCATCATTCTTCTTGAACGATTTTTTTATTGTTCAAGTCAAACGATTCAGGTTATCGTTCTTCTTGAACGATTTTTTTATCATTCAAATTAAACGATTTGGGTCATCGTTCTTCTTGAACGATTTTTTTATTGTTCAAGTTAAATAATTTCTTATCATTCTTCTTGAATGATTTTTTTATCATTCAAGTTGAACGATCCTTATCATTTTTCTTGAATGATTTTTTTATCGTTCAAGTCAAATGATTCCTTATTGTTTTTCTTAGAATGATTTTTTTATCATTTAAGTTAATTTGAGTCAATTCGAATCAAGTCAAGTTTAAATCAAGTCGAGTTAAATATTTAACTCGACTTGAATTTAGCTTGACTCATAAATCATCGAGTCAAAAAACATAAACTCAACTTGATTTGAACTCAACTCGGCTTATCTGACTTGTAAGTTAACTCGACTTGTCCAGAACTCTAATCATGTCTGAACTTGAAGTATTAAGACAGCATATTACTGAACTTGAGGTTGAGAAAGCTGAGCTTGAGGCTAAGAATGCTAAGCTTAGAAAAAAAGTTGCGAAATTAGAAGATAAGTAGTTGCAACTAAAATAATAAAAAACTTATTATCTGTATTGCGAAAAAATATGATCATATATCCTGAGCTATATATCTGAACTTTGTATTTATAGAATGTATCGCAAAATAAAAGCTTTTTAGCACTAAATCTAATCTCAGCCAATGACGATAAATTTAGCTAAAGGCATAATTTCAAAAGTATCCACTGTGCATATATGACATTTTTTAATTGTTGAGCTAATGCATTCTAATATCGCAACTTAGGATTAGCTAATTATTAGGCAATATAATTTCTAGCAAAAATCCAAGGACTTTCATATCTAGTTCTTAACTGCAGAGGAATTATAATTATAAAAATACTGGATATATCAAAGGTATATGGTAAGAAAAACAAATAAAAAAAGTAAAATATTCATTTTGCAAACGCATAATTCAATCAATCCTTAAAATATTCTAACAAGTACTCTGCTCCAAATAAATCAAACCAATTTTTTTGAGCATAAAACTATTGAAATATCTTTTGTGACTTCTAAACTAACAAATATCTAATAAACTCTCCAATAAAAAATGATTTTATTTACCTTCAATGCCATCTTATTTCTTATTTTTGTTGCTTTCATCATAATATATGAGCTGATTCTCTGATAACAAATCATATTACGTAAAATTTTATGATATTTTTTGAAAGTTATGCAGTAAAAAATATTTCATTAGTTATTTTTTTACCTTAGTTGCTAATCTTCTGAATTTATTTTATAAGATTAAAATTACTTAATCTCAATGATGATTCTTTATTAGGAATAATATAATTTGTGCAAATGGTAGTGATATAATTAGATAAAAATTTCATAAATATAGATGTTATAATTTATATCAAAAATCTAGTATAAAAAAAGAGTGTGAAGTGAGAATTTCATTAGAATAACGATAGAAAAAAATTAACTATTGATATTTTTTGAGAACAGAGAAATAATTTGATGCTAGGACTTGCATTAAAGGATCTGCATATTCCCTTTCTCTTTGATAGTATTATACATTTTATTTGCTATCTCTAATATTTTCTGAATTTTAAATTATTACTATCAAAGAAAAATAGAGATATATAACGAGATTTCAATCACATGATTAGAAAATATATTATGTAATTCGTATTTGTATAATCAAGATATTTCACAATAATTACATTTTTAATGATATTAGGGTTTTGTCAAAAAATTAAATGTTTTTTATCTTATATTACATATTTTGGACTTAGAAATCAACTAATAATCAATGAAGTTTAACAAAGTTTATTCAGACTTATAACGTGTTCATATAATTAATGAAGTTTAATAAAAGTTTATTCTAAATAATATATATAGTCAATAAGTCTATTATAAATCTTTTCCAGTTTTTCATTAATTATATTTCTTTCTTTCAAATTAAGATCACAATGTCTAATATTTACAAAATAATAGATAACCTTAGTCTTAAAAAAGCAAAAGCTAATAAAATACAAATTAATCTAATTAATCATCCCAAAAAAAAAAAGGTTGCTTTTGGCTCTTAAACACAAAAATGATAATGCTAAAAAGAAATTTTTAAAGGATTTTCTTCATACTATTCTTGGTATATTAGATAAAATATTTGCCATTATGCTGTTTATGACTTATGACTAAATTGTTTTCTGTTTTTTATCACATGTTTGTGAATTTAGATGAATATCAAGGTAAGCTTTGTGTCGTAATGATTGGTCAATATGAATGTAACTAAAAAATCATTTTATTTAAATATAGAACTTAAGAGAATGAGAATCATAAACTTTAGTGCTCAAACTTTAGAAAATTTTAAAAAAAGATCTACGTTAATACTCCCTTAGGTCAATAAACTTGCTGACTTTCTAGAAAGGTTTCTTTCTGAAGATTTAAAGATACCTCTTCTTCAGTATAAATATAATTACTTAATATCAAGTAACTTTAAAGATCAGTATACTTTACAAGACCTTAATATATTATTTCGTATTAGTGAATTTAAACACTCTGTCAGATTTTATAGTAAATTTGTTGCTGTACCTTTATGGAACAATTCACCCTCAAATGTTGAGACTATATATTCATTTATTTCATTCTGGAATATCAATATTTAATATTCTTTGAAATTGCTTCTTCCTAATAGTCATTCTGTCTGAAATACCTCTAAACATATAAGTATTAATAAAGATCAGTCAGATTATATTTTTCTTTTCAGTAATACTTATCTGTTCAAAAATAAAAAGAAATCATTTCTTAATAATGAGGATCTAAGAGTTGAACTTAAAGACAAACTTGTTTGAATTTATGAACCCACCATACATATTAAGTAAGACATTATATCAATTTTCAAATAAGCATAACTACTTATATATTAATGTAGGTTTACTATTGTAGGATACTATACTAATAGGTCTACTGTTAAATTTGTTATTATTTGTTTACTAAAGTTTGGGTCTACCAAACCAGATATTTTTAATATCGCAAAATCTGACTTACAGACTAAAACACAAAAAATTTTTCATTTATGATAGATGATAAATCTAAGTTTAATCATTAAGATGATTCATAATGCAATTAGATTACATAAATTTCCTGAATTTTATCTGGTTAAAAGGTAATTAAAGAATTAAATTGAGATATTTTACGTTCTAATCATATTTTTTTTCATTCTATTTGCAAGAGTAATAAGACTATTGAAGTATGTGTTATGAAAGTTAAAAAGACCTTTACACATTCTAATTCTGAAATTAACTATAGACATGTTAAAAAACTTAGGAATATATACAAAAGATTGGAGGTTAAAGGTATGTCAAATGATGATAAATTCTTTGCATCTTATTGCGACAAAAAATATGAAGCTGTGATTTATTTTAAACTGAAGAGAATAAGAGTCAATCCAAAAAATCAGAAAGAATTTCTTAACGCAATTATCTGCATTCTTGAAACACTTAATGTAAGCATGTAGTAATTGCTAAGTGTATATTTGTTAGCACATTTTTCATTTATGATTTTCTTCAACATAGGTTTTACATAGTGGTATTCTATTAAGATATCAGATAGTCTAATATTGTAAGACTTGTTAATAAAAAATTAAAATAGATCCTAATTGATTGGAATAATTCTGACAGTCTTTCAACTCAACCTGCAAGCAACCTTTCAAGAGATAACTATGCTTCAGAAGTATTTGAGGTAGATCATGACAAAGAAGTTGATATATGAAATATTAAAAATCTCATTACAAATGTGAACAGATAGATTATAAGTCTATTATATGAGATAATCAAATTGGGAGATGAAAAGTAATAACAAACTGACAGTTTATAGGTCTTTATATTTTTTTAAATTCTTAATTCAATTATACTCGTAATAATTTAAAAAAAATTCATTAATTTAAAAAACAAATCATTTTTGCTGATGAATCCCTTACAAAAAATGAAAATTGAAATGATAAAAATATTTTAAATAAAAGCTACGAATAAATAGATAAAGAGAAAGCATAAAATAAATGTTTAAATCAATATGTATTTTTAGCTAGAAGATATAATGCCAGAAATATGGCAAATTTGCATATTATTTCATAATTTGTAAAGTTTAGTATTTATTTAAAGACAAAAATTTAATCTACATCAGACATTGCAAGTGTGTACCAGTTAATAATTTACGATTTTTGTAAAAAATTATTACAATAATTACATTTTAAATATTAATTTTCAAGAACTGAAGTGATAGAATAATTTTTACTGAATCATCAGTTCTATGACAGGATTAATTTTTGCGTAATTATATGAGAAGCTGGAGATGTAAGATTTTTCACATTATTTTTTTTAACTTGATTAATCACCTGAATGAAATCTTACTAAAATTGCGTAGTATAGAATTGTTGCATAGAGAGACTATATTTTTTTTGTGTATAAAAAGTATTGTGATTTACATCACGAAGTATATTGTTGTATCATAAAATATAGTAACATAGTTATTATATCTACAGTTTGAGTTCTCAAATTTTATAATTATTCAATATATTGCAAATAAAAAAAGGTATCACTTAATTTTTTGTGTATGTTTATTTAATACTGCATATGTTCTCTTAGTCATTGACGAAAATTTCTATATTTTAATTTTTGATAGAAACTGAATTATCAAAAACCTTTAAATAGGCTTTAAATAGCTTGGAAATATTAATAAAGTAAATAAAGTATAAATTATTAAATTTCTATTTTATTAATCCTGAATAGTGCTTATTGAAAGGTAATAAATGTCACTTGCATACTAAGTAAACTTTGTAACAACAAATTATCAAATTTGTAGCTTGTGATTTAGATAATTTTTTTTATATTGATCAAATTAAAATATTTAATAACGATAATGATTTGCATCATAATTGACTTATGAATTATATATTAATAATATATTAAAAAATTTAAATTTTAATATTTATATAAAAATACTTTATTAAAAAAAAAATAAAACTTTTATTTTAAATTAAATTAATTAATTTGTAATAATTAACAAATTAAAATTATCTTTAAATTTAAAAGCAAATCATTAAAGAAATAACAAATTTATTTAAAAATAAAAATAAAAATAAAATTATTTATTAAAATAATAAATCTGGAGGTATAAAATCATCATACATATTACTATAATAATAATTATAAGGCCAATTTCTATAATTATAATTATACCAATTATTATCCCATTGATTATAATTATAAAAACTATCATACCATTCATTATTATAATAATACTCATATGATGCATTATTATCACTTTGTGTATATTGAGATAAAGAAGTTGAATTTATAACATTCATTTGTTTCTTTTTCATTTTATCCTTTTCGGTAATCTTATCATTTGCATTCTTTTTATCATCAGTAGAAAATACAACAGGAAGCACCTCAGGAATTTGAACCTAAAAATAATAATAAATCAGCAATGATTAAAATAAATCATATTTAAATTTACATAAAATGAACCTACCTTGATGGTATCTCTTTCATCTAAAAATTTTTCATATGCCTTTTGATCAGTCTCAGTTATTAGTGTTCTTTGATGATGTTTAAATGAAATTTCATCTAAAAAAACGAAAATTTAACTTGTACAAAATTCAAAGAAAAAACACCCTATATATTAAAACCATAAATGTTATCATCTATACCGGAAAGTGGATGAATTCCAACATGATAATTTTCCTTTAAAGATTCAATAAAGTTCATTTCATTAACATCCACAAAACTTATCGCCAATCCATAAGTTCCTAGATATTAGTTGTTAGAAGTTTTGAAATTAAATAAATAAGAATCATTCCTTGTAACAAACCGTAACGTCCAGTTCTGCCTACTCGATGAAGGTATGTTTCAGCATCTTTAGGCATATCTAAGTTCACAACCAAATTTACTCTTTCGATATCAATGCCCCTAGCAATCTTAGAATGAATTAATTAATTACCTTCTTTTTAAAAGGATATCAACCAAAATATTTTATATTTATACCAAATCACTACAGACAAGGACCCTTATCTGGAATCTGCGAGCCTTCGACATTGTTTCAAGTCTTTCTTGTTGATCCAACCCCCCTAGTTATTCAAATAAATCATTTATATTAAATAATTTAAAATTGATATCATTTTCATCAAACAACTCTCCATGCCTGATATGTATAATGACATCCATCCTTGATTTGTCAAATAATTCGCCAAATCAACAGCCCTATTAAAGTATGATTTAAATGCAAATATTAAATATATAAAAAAAAGTTACGTTCTGAAATATATTTTTACTTTTATTTTCAATCAATAAATCACCTTCCGCGATGATTTATGAAAACAATGCACTGATAAAAGGGTACTCTGCCTAAAAGTTCTGCTAATTTTATGAACTTCGCTTCATAAATTTTGAACTTTTCCAGTATATTACTTGTTTCAGGGGATTCAACTAATTGATAATATTGCAAAACTCCTGAAAACAGAAAATTTATATTAATTAACGTTTAATTGTTGGTTTATACTCTTTTTTTTTTTTTCTTTTCTTTTTTTACCTTGTAGACAAGGTGTATCATCTGTAAGCATAATATGGTGTGGATTTCGAACAAAGTGACTAAGCGCTTTCAATAAAGGCTTGTCATATGTTGCAGAAAATGCAAGAACTTGTTTATTAACAGGAAGTTTGTCATTAATTTTCCTAAATAGTTAAAATTAATCATTATCATCATTAAAGGAAAGAATAAAAATAAAAAATAAATAATAAATAATTACTTTATTTGTGAAAAAAAATTGCTTTCCATTAATTTATCTGCCTCATCTAGAACCAGCAATTTCAAATTTTTGCTAGACATATTCTTCTTACGTAAAAGAATATTAATTCGTCCTAAAGAAATTAAATTTAATTAGATAGATAGGAAAAGAGAGATATATTTATAAAACCAAAGACTTACCAGGTGTTCCTATTACAATTTGACATTTTTCAATTTTCGGTAAATCTTTACCAATAGGCAAACCTCCAATAAAGACATGGCAATTTAAGCCTTCCATATAACGACCGATATTACAAATGACTTCCTTTATCTGTACAGCAATCTCACGAGTAGGCGCCAAAATCAATACCTATAATTTATTATTATAAATGTATATGTTTACACATAAAAAAGCACATTTGATATGTTTATCTTTATCGAACCTGAGGCTTCAGATTATTCAAATCTAGCATTCCTAATGCTATAATGCCAAAAACTATAGTTTTTCCGGTTCCAGATTTAGCTTGTGCGATAATATCTAACCCAAGTTTACCAGGAGGAATCGCTTTTAATTGTATCGGTGAAGGACGTTCGTAACCAGCTTCGGATAATCCTCTTATTATGTTAGGATTTGAAATTAATACTTCGAAATTAACGTTTTCATCTATTTGAACATCACTTGTACGTTCTATATTCATAATTCGATGAAGAAATAAATTTGAAGTTGAAATCAGATTTTTATTTTTTTTTTTATTTTTTTTTTTAATTTTTTTTTTTATGATTTGTTGTGCGACAAACAATTAATTTATCGTGTATAGTGATTGGATAATGACAATCTTTGACGCTAAAAATTTCAAAAATTTGTTTTGCAGTGACATTTATTAGCGAGAAGGTGCTTTTTTTCTAATTCTGAGTAATCAAAATGATATAATTGATGTTATTATTAATTTAATCGGCGTAAGGAAACCTGAAGAACAAAGCCGTGGATGATTTTATTAGAAAATGCAGAATGTGAAACTAATCTTGGGATAACGAATAATAAAAACTAAAGTTTAAACGTAGATATAATTGAAATATCACTCTGTTAAATTTTTTAATTTATCGATAATAACTTTACTTACTTATATATATAAATTTTGACGACTAATGCGACAGAAAAAAATCATATTCAATCAACCATTTAAAACAAATAAAGTAGAAAATGTGATTTTTACTAACCTCATTTTTCCGCTCTTTACTCCTTTTTTCCGTAAATTTGTCAAATTTGTCGAGGTAAAAATAATAAGAATCAATTTCATAGTACGTCGTTAATACTTTTTTTTTTTTATTTTTTAGAAAAAAGAAACCAGACTAGAGTTTCCAGGCGCGTGTTCATGTAATTAAAAAAAGTTTTCTTTAGTAAAGAATTTTCTTTTGTTATTTTATCATACGTATATAAAAATCACAAAAGATAAATAACAAAATTTAGCTTTACGAATGACGCAGTAAAATGTATCAAGATTCATAGTAGTTTGAAAGTATAAATAGCAGAATAGTATACAAAATTCACGAAACTTATCAAGCATCAGTTGTTTCGTACCCTCCTTTGACTATACATTGTTGCTCTGGCTCTAACGCTAATGTGAATTTATTAAAACAAAATTTAAGCTACATGCTTTTATTTCTTATTACTATCAGAATAAGAAAAAAATTTTTCAACCAAAATTATCTTGTATATTAAATTTTAATTAAAAATAACTTATTCGCAAGTTTGTGTGTATAAACTTTATGATGATAAAAAACCATAATTTTTTTTCTTTAACAATAATTATATTTTTTCGTCTTTAATGGAATTTTTTTTTTTTTTAAAACTACACCAAAATATTTATGTTTTAAAATGATATTAAATTAAATTTTATTAGAAGTTAAATCATGTAAATATTAAAATCTCAATTGAAAGAACTAACAGTAATGATGATTATTATCTAAAAAAAATTGCATTCACGTTTGACCTATTATTGACATTGAAATTGTTTAATATCACAATTGGAATTATGAGTTATATTCCAACCAGTCTTCGTAGTATTAGTTGAACATATATCAAAGGTATCTCGAAGAAACTTAAGTT
>CAJVPP010003666.1:0-11073 GCA_910592005.1 Funneliformis mosseae | reverse complement strand
ATATGGGGTGATTGGACTTGCCAAAGTAAAGATAATTTCTATTATCTTATGTGTCCCTGGGATATTCATCAAAACAAAAAAGTCAAAATTGCTACACAGGTTTGCTAGATCAATCATCTGGCTAAAGGTGCTTAACGCAAATGTGCAGAAGATGATAAAAGACTGAATTATCGTATCTTTTTTTTGACTCACGTGGGTAGCTTAGATATCGTGTATAGTAAAATGTCATTTGCAATAATACGTCACTAGGTAGTGTGGTCTACCGCATCCGCAGTCGTTATTTTTTAAAGGATCTATTAATAATCCCAGCCAAGAGAAATATTTTTGTATTGCTATAGTGATGAACTTTCCCCAGCGCCAAGCTGAAAGAAGTTCTGGTATGTTCTATCTCACTCATTACGCAGTTCTGAATTACTAATAAAAAATATCACATCCTGATTTACATGCTGATCGTAAGACAAGGCATCGTTTGACTTGTATTTCACAGATCATGATGTTAGAACAAATTGAATATAGAAATCGGCATAATCTCCACTGATAAATGGTAGATTTTTATTATCTTACTAGCATTACTTAACATTAGCGTATTCAAATTACGTGTATAGGCTAATAGCATATTAATCCGTTTTTGAATAGGAATTAGTGGTACGTATTCCAACATGTGCGATTTGTCATCTACAGATCTCGATCCATGATATTCTTTTTATGATTACAATTGAAATAGAGGCGGGCTGTGAACTCAACCCACGTGTTGCAGAAGATCTTATTAATTCGGCAAGAATTTACCATTTATTTTTAAGATTTGATTTCAGCTATCTGCAAAATGCACAGTAAGTACGTCATCTCCTGTAGGTTAGATCAATAAATAATTAATCTGCCAACTTATTTCTGAAAAATTCTGGTATGATACATATATTACGAATCTTTGAATTGGTGTTCCTGTTATTAGAATGAGACAAGAATGAAAAATTGCGCCTCTTAATCTACCTGATTTACAGATCTTCATCCTATGAAATGTAAGGGGATGCCTCTGGCCATATTCTACATAATAAAACAAATTTCCATTTACGAGTGTTAGTAGATTTGTATGAAACACGAATAGGGGCCACCTTTTTTCTTTCTCCGGTCATTAATTCAAAAAAAGAAATACTAGCGGGGTAAGCTATCTCCCGCAGATTAACAGATGAACTTGTCAATAAACAGCAAATTCTTCAGTACTTTATTAGTATTCATAATACCGATTTCACACTGTTAGCGCGTCATGTATTGTTATTTCAACAATTAGGCATCTACGAGCAACGTAATTATGAAAAGTGTAGTTATGACAAATACACATAATAAAGCAACATAATTTTATTAAATCGGGTTAAATTCTCTTTTCACGTGTAGTAAGCATACAGTATAAAATAAACCTTTTTCCCAACGCATTTATGCAAGAGAATTGTATATTATAAAAAGATCAATCGTTACTATCTAAAAAACAGATTTGATCCACCAATAAACTCTTAATAAAATTACTACGCATCACTCTATTTACATCATGTCCAGTTTAACATTATTTAATTCTTCGGGAAGCATGCCATTTTTGGCCTTATCCACTGTTTTTTTGTTTGTTATATCGGTGATATTTATGGGAATCGTTGTCATGTGAGATTCTCAAAGGAATTAGTGGTACATATCCTCTACAGATCTCGCCCGATCCAGCTAGTTCGGAGTATTGACCATTCCGTTAGATAGTTACGTATGCCATTAATTACCGTCTTTTTTTCGAAGAAATACAAAAAATGCTTTTCAGTGAAGATGACCACAGAAGACAATCTGAATAAGCTATAAAAGAAAGGGCTTGTCGGTATTATTAGTAATAAATTATATGTTGTGGGTGGCGAAAACTTTATAATTGCTGAGATCTATAACTTTTGCGTCTTGCGTAAAAATCACCATGCCAAAAGGAATATAATTTTCCCTATACCGTAGGCCAAAGGTCATTAACCGCAGTGATTACCAGTGTATAACTGGTTTGTTGTGGGAAAGTTGCTTTGAAAATTGAAATATAAATACGGATATATATCAGCTTCAAGAGTGGGTTTGCCTGTGTACGAAGAAATGGCTGAAAGGACTAAAATTACCCTTAACTGTGTTGTTAAAGAGAATCCTATTGAAGGCCAGTTCAGAATTAAAATCGATGAAAATGATTTTATTTGTGATCTTCGAAAAGCCATAAGGGAAAATCAGAGAGGTACTTTTGAATATGGTAGTCTCAGCATCAAG
Source organism: Funneliformis mosseae (assembly GCA_910592005.1). NCBI lineage: Eukaryota > Fungi > Glomeromycota > Glomeromycetes > Glomerales > Glomeraceae > Funneliformis > Funneliformis mosseae. Next base: position 8,805 of record CAJVPP010003666.1, on the reverse strand, counting down.
TTATGGTTAGTAGATATCGATCTTGGTAATAGGGCAGTGCTTGAACAACTTCAAAACGCTGACTCAAATATCAAGTCCGTTACAGGAGGTATTAGGATTATAGAAGGATTCAGAAAGATTGGACTGCATTTTAATAATCCGGATCCAAATAAAATTCATCTTGTAGTCCAAGGTGGGCGTTTCATAATTTCTAGGTCTGAACAATAATTGATAAATTATTATGCTAATGAAAGTAGCATTTTGTATTTAGCTGTCTAAAATTGGTGCGACGTATGTGATAAAGATTTTGCATCGAAAAAAACCTTAAATAAACACAAAGAAAGTAATACTCACGACAAAATGCTAGGTTGTGAAAGAAAAGCTAAAAACCCACCTTCTGATCCTGGTTCTGATGTCGAGGGTTTTCATGACTATGATGAAGGCAATGAGGATAACTCCATCTCATTAACTTCGAACGATATCATAGCCTTTAATAAGGAAATTGAGAATCTGGGTCCTGGCGATGAAGATAGTGATGTGGGATATGATACTCCTTAGCATAAATAGAAATATTCTATCATGTAGCTGTGCGTTTTTTATGTAGTTATTGATTTACTAGTCGCAAGAAATAAATTTCAGTTCGCGATGGTAGCATAGGCATTTCGATCACCTAAAAAATGCACATATCATTGCCAAAAGAATTTTTTTTTTGACCTTGTATGAACAATTAATTTGCCAAACTCAGATATAAATGAAGTGGGTTATGGGATTGTGTGAAGCACGTTAATATTAACACATCATGAAAATCTGATCGACGGCTTCTCCTTAATTTAACAATAAAGAATTAACGCTACCCATATATAAAGATCATCAAGGGCCTCTTTTTAATAATATACTGTACATAAGAATTTTAGAATAAATTATTTTGCGCAATTACTTATTCCTGTGATTGTGACGTCTTTATTAAATGTTACTGCGCATTTATTTATCAAGTTCTCGTAATTTTCCCCAAAAGCATATTCCACAATCGATCCTGCAAATTGTATAAAAAGGTGATGTCCCGGCTAGTGAATCCTTTTATCTGCCTCATGCATGTAAAACAAAACTAATCAAACCAATCTAACTTACCATTATTTGCATCAACAATATCTCTAACCAATCAAACTCGTATTTTCCGCAAAGTAATAATAAAGTAAATTGGTTTATTGTTCGGCTAGATTCTTGAAACACGTTAATCGATTTTCCCGCCTCTATAGATGTTCCAAAATAAAACGGATATATTGCTCTTATTATATATCGGCATTTTGATCTTCGCCGAGAAAATCTCTGATAATCATCACGTGATAGGCGCAGTGAAAATTACTCGTCACAGCAAAAGTCTGGCGCAGTATATCAAATAATTTTTCCGTCATAAGCATCCGAACTTTGCGCAGTATCGTACCAGCGATAACGCAGAAAAAAATCAAGTAATCAATTCTTTGTATATGAGGCAGAATGTAATATTGTGAAAACTAAGTATATCGGTAAGTGTGAATTGGAAATACTATATTATTTTTTTTACCTCAGTTACCAATACTCCCTTAATTATAATATAGATTCGAAATTTCTTCTTAATTTTGGAGTTATATTGCGGGAAATAATCTTTAGCATAGTCCGTGCGAGTTGGAGAGATAGGCGTAGAAATGGGTGGGATAATTTATTTAGGAAATTTAGTGTAGTAAAGAGTGGGAATAATAATTTAGTAATTAGCAATAGAAGTATAAACAAATTAGTTATAGATACTTTTCGTAAAAAATGTAAGAGAGCAAAGAAATAACTTGATGCTGGGACTCGCATTAAATGGCCTAGGATCCGCGTACTCCCTCCCTCTTTGATAGCATCATACATTTCGCTTGCTTCTCTAATTAGCTATGTATCTGAAAAATCAATAAAATTTCGTAAAATTCGGGTAAGTTTTTCTTGGCAAAAACCGACTCTTCTCTAAGATGTGAATCTTTTTTTTTAAACCAAAAGAAGAGCAAATGTGGGGAGACTCCGGGCCTTGTAAAAGGACTAGCGGAGTTTCACTAGCACTTCTCTAAGATGCTTCGCGTATGTGAATCTTTTTTTTAAACCAAAAGAAGAGCATATGTGGGGAGACTCCGGGCCTTGTAAAAGGACTAGCGGAGTTCACTAGCACAACAGACAAGTGGGGAGACTCCGGGCCTTGTAAAAGGACTAGCGGAGCTCACTAGCACAAGCCTGACTCTTCTCTAAGATGAAGTAGATGAAGTTTCATTATACTTGGGCCATCGTTTTTGATCACGATTCACGAGTTTATTTGTTGGTGTAACCCGATCAAATTATCTGATCACTATCTGAGATTCGCGCTGTGAACTCAAAGTTCTATCAATGGAAAAGTCGCGTTTCAGTGAGTTCATTAAAGACATTGAGTATGACTATTTAAATATTTCACCAGAAAAAGCCTGGGATGATCTAGAAAATACATATACTCGTTATCTTGATACATTAGAACAGACAATCTCAGACGAAAGTGAATCTATAGAAGTTCTTCGACAAATTTGGACCGTACGTTTTCTTTTATTCCTGTTAACTCCTACTAAATTTAAAATAGTTTTAATTATTTCTTAATTATATAGTCAACAAAGAAACGTACTCGAAATAATTTCTTTAATAATTATTTACAAATGAGCGAAAAACTTGCTGAGGTAAGTTATAAATTCGCTCATTTACTAATGAGAGCCTCCTAATGAGTTTATGGATTTGATTATAGCGAAAAGTGCAAACGATTTCTCATAGTGCCGCATGTAATACTATATCTGCTAATGTGGAGAAGGTAGAAAAAAACGTTATCTCACGAACAAAATCCGATATGAACGATGCCGGTGGTAACTCTCAAAACCCCCTTGTTATTTCGGAGGTTTGTATTATTTTTTTTTTGTTGGTGTGTATTTAATGTTCTATATTCAAAAGTAATATGCTACAATGGATCGAAATACAAATGAAGGATGAAACCGAAGCCTTCACTTCTGCCAGCAGTGACAAAGATTTGAAAAGGAAGAGAGGGGACAACGAATCAAATGAAGAATTAGCTTCAGTGGTAAAGCATTTGATCTGTCAACATAACAAGGTATATGTCATAATGGAAAAGCTAATGTTTTCATTGTCCTTTTATTTTCGCAGGAGAAGCCTAATGTTATAAGACGACTAGATAGTACGAAAGAAGATAATACAGAAGAAAATTTGATAAATTCAGTGATCCATGCCTCCAACACTTTCGGTCAAGTTGAATTTCCATTATATTATAGTAAACTTAAATCTTTATGGGATAATCAAGATGCTGAAGCCTATCATGTAATCGATTTAGGGAATAAAGAGATATTGACCCAGATTCATGAACTCTTAGATGAGGATGAGTTGAAATTGTTACATAATATGTTAGTCTTGGATGATGAGAATATGTTCATAGACGAAAAGGCCCATAAATATTTAGAGCTGTTTGATCAGATTATAGAAGAGGAGGAGGAGGATGAGAACTTGGAAGATGACGAAGTTGTGGACGAGGTAGCAGGCAATGAACTTATAGATAAGAGTAGCGAAAAGACAAAAAATATGAAAGGAGAAAGCGAAAAGTTTAATGAATCAATTGCTAAAATGGAAGAAATAGTGCATCAACTGGATGGCTTACCCGAAAAATATCATTACCTTTCCAACACCTTTCCCATACCGGCACAACATTACGATCAATCCAAAATGCCAGATATGTTTATTATTAAGAGCGTATCTAGTCACCTCGATACTATCATAAAGATGAATGGAGCCATGATAAACACCCCTGAACGTACATGGACTGCTCATGTATTAGCATATCTGTTTTTTGTCACATTTTGTTTTGTCAACTCATTAAATTATTTTTCATGTGAGTGAAATATTGCTACAAAAATTGATGTTCCAGAAAATGACTTTAAAGCTGATGGTGTGTTGGAGCTTTTTGAGCGACCAATGCAAATTCCGTTATTTTTGCTCGAGGTATCGGAAGGCCCCAAAAATCTGGATCTGGACAAAATTAATGAAGATAGACAGAAGTTGATGAAAGAAGGCGTTTTTGCTATTAATAAGTTCATGACAAGAACGGAACTGCCAACGTATGAAGTGTGTAGTAAATTGAAAGTTTTCTTAGTTCAAGGATTTAGTAAGTTCTTTCAAACGTTTTTGTGCCTACAAACATTTCCTTATTTTAGTACTTAATATATTGCTTATTTTCAGGCGATAATGTTGAAATCGGACAAATGATTTTTATTGAACCTGGCTTGTATTTGTTTGCACCATTTACAATTCCGGCTCTCACCATCCCAACTTTCACTGATAACTTAGAACATGTACCTCGACTTATTCGAACACTCTTATGTTTACGATATAATGTTCTTAAGGAGATTAAGATATTTAAGAATTTTTCAAAAGAAGGACAACGGTATATTGCGAAACCTTTAACTAAGTATGCAACTGGTGTTACACCAGGATGGCATAAAGCTGTGACGTTTGCGGAATTTTTACCGAAAATATCAAAAGAAGGAAAGAAGAGAGGAAGAGGAAGGGGGAGGGGGAGGGGTCAGGAAGCGTAGGATTTTGTATAAATTTATTTTTATATAGTGATTATACATTTCAAGGGCTGAAATGAACTGTAAAAAAGTTTCTATTTTCTTATATCAAAGATAATGGTTAATTTCAAAATTTAGAATTCACATTATTGTTTACTGCATAACATACGTTTTATTGTGACGTGTTAAATTTTTTGCTCGTTTTCTTTGGTCATATGTGAGAATAAACACGAAAAAATATTCTCAGTATAACTCGAACTCTTATGGGTGTTTGTATTCCGAAATGCTTGCGAGTTTATCTTTATCTCACACCTATCTGATCAATTTAAGTAACGTTGCTAATTAATCTGTGGGCCTGAAATGTGTAATAAAGGATTTACTATGGTTGTCTTCATCACCAAAAGTATTTCGAAAAACATCATGCCTTTATATATTCAAAGCCAGGGAATATTTATCTCCAGAAATCTGTGATTGTAGAAGCAAGATGAAACCAATTATGTAATTGCCAAAATCTTAAAGCAGGAAGTTTGATAGTGTACTGTGCCATATGATTAATCCGTTTTTCTGCACAATTTTGACGAGCCTGTCCCGATTCTACCACCAGAAAGATAAAATTATCCGGCTAATCAGAGTCATGTGTTTCATACTGCCTCTATAATTTTTTTACCTTCATTTATTACTTAGTCGGCCAGCCCTTTCTCACGTATTATTTTACAAAATTATAATAAAGATTTTACTTTGAGTTTTTTAAACGCGTTTTGTATTTTACAAGTGATATTAATTATATTTGCTTATTAATATAGCTATAATAAAAAAACAGCTAGATCATTAAAATGCTATAAGCGCTATACAGTACTAATATCATATTTCTTATTGTTTTTCTGAACTCTTCCTTTCCCACCATAATTAATAGTAACATTAATTACATTCGCACTTTGAGAGAATGCGGGAACGGTGGCTTAGCTATCATGTTAATAGATCAAGGGAGGTGAAATCTGATTAGTCGATCATCTCGTGATTTATAAAAACTCGCCAGCGTCTGGAACTCTCCTAGAATCAAGGAACTGGCAGGAGATCTCATGTGATACGATATACAGTACATCATGCCACAAACTGATTTAGCCGAAGATGCTGTGCATATGCATGTAAATATAAAATTAGCTAGATATGACTCTATATAAATCCCTACAATCGAATAAAAATGAATTTGAGTTTAGCAATATGTAGTCTCACTAAATCGGCTACAAATCGATAAAATCGCTATATAGCATTAAAACTGCCATAATTCTCTTAACCAGTAAATTTGAATCTGTTATTTATTAGAGTATAATATTGCTAAATCAGCTAAAATCGGCTAAAATCAATAAAATCGTTATATTCTGTTATTCTACCAAAACGCTAATATGGATTTAGATAGTAAAGCCTATTCTAAGCTAATTGATGCATGGAATACTCATGGAGGCTCTGAAGATTATAGAAGAATACTTGAAAGATTAGGCTCTTTAACAAAAAAACATGATCACGAAACACCAAAAATGTGGTACTCTCGTATTCGTGATCCATTTAGAAAAATACTTGAAGAGAATTATTCTTTGGGGAATAGAATCCTTTCTAAGAATAAATATATTGAAATGTATGAAAAGTTATATAAAAATGATAAAATCCACAGTTATCCAACAAATTATATATATTGCAATATATGTGACTCCTTAGTCTTCATACCTTATACTTCTTTTAGTGCTCATATCTATCAAGATAACCATTGAAGAGATGCATTTCTGGAAATAGTATTTCGAATGAACATGCAAGAAGAAAAGAAATTCTCAAATCTATTGATAGGAAGGAATTTCAGATCTGGCAATATAAGCAATATATATTACAGGAAGAGGCTAAAATTAATCGTCTTTGTCTAGAACTTTTCTTCCAATCTACCCTATACTCAGAAAAGAATAAGTTAGTATCGGTATCATATGATATTGATGGAAATTTTACGGCTAGCTATGAAAATTATGCACAATCTAAAGCAAAAGATACTATGCCAAATGCTCCAAATTTCGAGCCAGCTTATATTTCACCTATTAGACAAAAAACGATTTTACCAACTTCTTATTAATCATCAAGTCCTAGCCAAAGGCGTTCAGAGCAAGGGATCACAAGTGAAATATTTATCTCATCTCGGTATGCTAAACAAAATAACTTATTATCATCTATAGACCATCTTAATCAGCTCACATTAAGATTGAGAGATAGTACAAAAATCACATTCGTTTAACTGATTTAGCTGAAGATTAATATCATTTAGTCAAACATTACTTATTCTTTATTTTTTGCACTATATAATCTGCATACATGATCGCCTAGTATAATTGGTCAAAGACACTATGCATGAAATGCCTGCATACGCAGAGAAAAACCTGATCTGCCTATTCTAGGTTAGATCCTATAATATATAGCTATTATAGTGAAATATTTTAGGAAGATTAATGAAGCAATCTTGGGGATTCTTGATTCCTAAATACTATAATTACGGCTTTGAAAATTTCTATGCAACAGTTATTCAGCGAGCTTATAGGAATTATAAGAAAAAACTTAAATCTTTGGCAAAACGGATTTGGGAGGTGGTGAGGAATGATGGTACTTCTGATAATAAGAAGTATTTAGGTATAACTTCTTGCATTCCTTATATTGACTGAAAATTTGAGAAGAAAAATCAATTATATGTGAGATTAGCTAATGTAACATATGATATTATTTTAAAATATTATACCAGCGAAGCTATATAATCATTAGAGGTTTAGATTGGACTAATCAGTTAAAGTAGTTACAGAATCCTGAATATTATCATATTGATAAAGATAATATTGAATATCTTATTAGAGTTACAAAATGTGAGAAATATAAGGCTAATTCATGGTCTGTAAAATCAATTTGTGAGCGTTTTGGAATATAAATTCTTACACCTCTAGCAGTGAAATTGGCCAAAGGTGTATCACCAGTGACATCTATAAATTTTATAATACTTTATTTTTTTGCGAAATGAGTAGCTATATAATCTGCATGCATGATCGCCTAGTATATCTAATTGATCGAAGGCACTATGTATTACCTGCTGAATTTTCCAAATCAGTCCTTGACCCAGATACCGAATATTATCTTAATAAAATAATATATTGTCCAGCCACAATGCATGTATGCATGTATGACATAATAAACACGTTTTGTGATCCTTGTTAAAGTGTATATGATGTAATAAGTGATAAACCGCAAATCATCTGTAACTCTGTGTGACTGCTTGTATGACGCCCCTTGATCTATTGATCTGCATGGTGAGATTACATCTCTTACTGAAAAAAATAATTTTTGAAGGAGCGGTAGAATAGCATTTATTGGGTATATGCTTCGGAGTTATAGGATATTTCTACTACCCTTCTACCAGAGCATATTTAACCAAAGGCGCAGAGCATATAATGTTACTAGGCCTTTATCACTGAGTGGTCGAGTAAGTGAAATAAAAAAGTTCGTATATGCATATTCCTCAACGCCTTTGTAATGTTGAGATCTACAATGCACATTCCGCATGTTTTACTCTTAAACATAAAATTTTAGCGTAAAGTGCCTCTTCTATCTCTTTCCCTAACATGAATGTGAGTTAGAGAGGACATAATTGGGAAATACAAGACATTTAAAAAGGCAGTATGGCAAAAAGGTATTGGAATCTACTGTACATTATTTTTTTACTTTGCCTAGTCAGCTTTATACTAATATTAACTTTTTTATTCTATCAAAACATGAAAGAATTCCTTTTAACAAGAGAGCCTCTTAATATCATCAGAATTTCCACAGCGTTGTTTGTATGAGTAGAGGAAGGTGAATGGACAGGTGTTCTCAAAAAGGAGGTGGAAAATTTTGAGAATGTTTTGAAAAGAGTCTTAGAACGAGTCCCCTCAGAAGATGTCGAGCGAAGAAAGAAACTTCAAAGTTTTGGTACCGAGAAAAAATTAGTTAAATGGGTAAGGCGATGAATTATTTTTATAATAAATATATGGATATGATGACGTGTATTTTTTAAGTTTTCTAAAGACATACTGGGATCCCGTTACATATATGCTAGTGAATGTGCTAATGTCCATTATGATATCATCACTTCCTGTATGGCAGTAGCTAGTTATATGTGCTCACAGAATATTGATCATTGAGCTCATTGCCAGCATTTTTCTGATAGTTTATA
>CAJVPP010003665.1:0-11077 GCA_910592005.1 Funneliformis mosseae | reverse complement strand
AAAAAAAAAAAAAAAAAAAAAAAAGAAAAAAAAAAAAAAAAAAAAAAAAAAAAAAAAAAAAAAAAAAAAAAAAAAAAGTTCAAATATTAAAATATTATTTTTTTAACTCAATTTACCTTTAACACCAGTTTATACAAGAAACCTATTGTCTCTAGAAAAAAAAAAATAAGAAACAAAATATTAAAAACGTTTCTTAAATTCCAACTAAATAAAAACAAAAAAAACTCATTGTAAAGAAAAAAAGCGAGTTACTTTTTTATAAATAAATCATCATCTGAGTTACGAGACAAATCTGGGTTGTACAAATCATGTATTTGTTATTACTAAATACATGCGAAAAAATCAACCGTACAATACATTTTTAAACCATACAATACATGTTTTCTATATACCCGTATGTATGAACAATTGTTTTCTTACTTATGCTTAATATTAAATCTTAATTGGAAGTACATAATAAAATTAAAACAACACCATGACAACATTACTTAATTTTGTTTTAAGTTTCGAAAAATAACGAATAATGCAATTAATTAAAAAACGCGTGACAAATCGTATCTAATCGTGGCCTTTTTTTTTTTTGCCTAATAACGAGAAATAAATTAGAGTAAGTTTAAAAGTTTTACATTTTGCCATATAAAAAAGGCTGAGAAGATCTGATATATGGATTTAACGAACGACTAATATAAATCATGATCAGAAACAGATTTTTCCAAATTTGCAGATTTTGACTCTGCAGCATCAAATTGATCAGATAATTCAGACGTATTTGGATCATCACATATGGCGGAAACCCGATCTCCAAAACCTTCGTAAAGTTGATAGGCTGTTGGTCTATTTGATGGATTGGCATCTAAGCATTCAAGCATTAAATTAAAATAAACAAATGGAGTTCCTTCTATTACACTTAGTTTTAATCCAGAACAAATCATGAGGTATATCATAATATGGATGTACTGTACACCGGCTGATAACGTCCAGACCATGCCAAAACTGTAAACAACAGATTCTTTTGTCATTAAAGATTTCCGGAGCAACGAAAGGTATTACTTCATAGATTTGTTTTGATGAGTTTTCAGCCGGGAGGAAATGATGGTGTGAACACGGGATAAATTTTTAAATTAAAAACACGTCACGTGATAAGTTCGCTATTAACGAGACGTACATAGTAAAACATATGATTTTAATAGCAAGCCTGATTATTCGTATTTTTATACTACTTCTTTCTTGTTCTACTTACATTTAGCTGATCGGAATATTGGTTTACAAACTCTTGGCTCATGTTTTGTGAATTATTTAACCGCTTTAATTAATTGGTCCGTTACGTTCCCATATTTTTGCCTCTTCATCCAATTTCCATTTTGGACCTTCCATCCAAATTTCGGAATAAAGATTGTCCAAATTCTCTTCGGCGTTTAGTTGAGTATGTCTAATAAATTCATCTATTATCGAACCTTCGCTTGACAAGTTTCGAAATTGCTCTTTCAACCTTGCAAGATCACAATGTTTATACCAAGCTGCTGATTTCGTTTGTATCCGCATTCTAAACATTTGTTTATAATAAAGCTTTATTAGTTGAAGAATATCCAGACGAGGGTCTAGAGAAGATTCTGAACCCAGTTTAAAATTTTATATAAAAGACCTTTTTTTCGTGGAACTCGTATTTCTTATGTAATCAATATATATAAATGTATACTCCCATGAATGTAAAAATAAGAAATCAAGCAAGAGATTTAAGGAGAATGAATATATTAATGTAGATGATAATGGCAACCAGAAAAAGACGCGAAAATGTAAACGTTGTCAAGGAACTGGTCATGATATGCGAAATTGCAAAGTTTTAATTGAAAAAATTTGAAGAATTAATACGTTAATACGTTTAACTATAGTAATAGTATAAATTGTATTTTAATAATAAATATATGGGCGTATCGCTTTGCGGTTATAATTAGCAATTTTCTTTTTAAATTACTTAAAAAAAAAAAAATTAATATTACACAAATATGATTCGTTATTATAAAAATGCATACATGCATATAGGATTCGTTATTTTTTTTTTTATCCCCCCGGTCTTTTTATTTTTTATTTTTTTATTTTTTTAATTTTTTTTTATTCCTCCCCGTCTTTTTTAATTTTTTAAAAACAATATCCCATGTAAACAAACGCTTGCCAAAATTTTCTATACTTATCTTCCTGTCTTTATATTTTAATAGTATGACTTTAAACATATTAAGCTATGACTGTAATCTCTTATATTCAAAATGTTAACCTTTCAATGGCTACAATTGAAAAAGGATTAACTATATTTGTCCAATAAAATGGGATGATTCTCTTCTCTTCTTTTAATCAATCCTTCATGTCTAAAAAGTTCGATTTATCTCAAAGCCGTTAGAACTACTGATCAGAGGATATATGAAAAGATTAAAAATAAAACAATCGATCATCATCCATACATCTCATAAACAAAATATGGAAATAGTAAAAATTTATTTTACTTTGACATTAATATATTTCTTTATCAATTGATGGATTATGCTTAATGTGTAAAATCTTAATTGGAAGTTGCATAGTAATATGACAACACCATTACAACAATATTACTTAATTTTGATTTTTTGAATGTGCTGTGATTTCCGATTTTTCGAAAAATATAAAAAAAAAAAAAACGCGTGATAAAACGTACATAAACGGTGCCTTTTTTTGCCTAACGACGAGAAATAAAATACGAGTTAAATGAGTAAAATTTAAAAAGTCAATTCTCCTTTTTTACATTTTGCCGTATAAAAAAGACTGAGAAGATCTGATATAGGGATTTAACGGACGACTAGTATAAATTGCCTTTTCATGAATCGATAAATCATGATCAGAAACAGATCGACTCCTCTGCAGTATCAAATTAATCAGATAATTCAGACGTATTTGGATCATCACATATTGCGGAAACCCAATCTCCAAAACCTTCGTAAAGTTGATAGGCTGTTGGCCTATTTGATAGATTTGCATCTAAACATTTAAGCATTAATTTAGAATAAATAGGTGGAGTTCCTTCTATAACACTTGGTCTTAACCCAGAGCAGATTTCTTGAACAAGTTGTAAATCATAAGGGCGTGCACCGGCTGATAACATCCACATGATCATGCAAAAACTGTAAACATCAGATTCTTTTGTTGGCGTATTTCCATTAAAAATTTCTGGTGTAACGAAAGGTATTACTCCATGGATTTGTTTTGATAGGTTATCAACCGGACCGTGCAAACCACTATCCACGATTATAGTATCTATTGAACCTGCCTTTCGTTGGCGTATTTCCATTAAAAAGAGCTCTGTAGTTACGAAAGGTATTGCGCCATAAATTTGTTTTGATGGGTTATCTACTGGACCGTGCAAGCAATTATCCGCGATTCTAGAATCTATTGAATCTGCTTCGTTTTCAACTAATATATTTCCTCCGTGTATGTGTCCATGAACGAGGCCAGCTTCATGAATAACATTAAGACCAACTGCTAGTGACCATATCATATCTACTATATCTTTCCAGCAAAGAAGCCCGGTTGATTGTTGAAAATATTCATATAAATCTCCCTGTTCATAATATCTCATAACGAACATATAACATGAGGTTGAATCCTTAGTCATACCAAAACAATCAGCCAAAGCGCCATTCTGTAAACATCGATGATTTCTATATAACTTTTGAGTAAAAATTACAAAATACAACAGATAAGAGTAAATATTGTTGACACGAGGAAGTTTTTTAATCCATTATAATAACTGTGACAATTTTTATAAGTAAATTCCTCATAAGTCCGGGGATTGAAAAAAATATATTTTTTTACTCGAAAAAATCAGGATAAAGTAAAATAGATTTATATTCAAAGTATCATGTGATAAATACAGGTTTAAGCCCAATTTAATAATAAAGTTGTTATACACTCCCCTCCAAAAAAATATCCGACCACCCCGTCAATGAATATAAATTTTTTTTCTTCTCATGTAGGTAAGTTACATACAAATAGTTTGAAAATAAAAAAATTTTATTAATAAATTGTTAAGTCTATAATTTCAAAATGATCGGAAAATGATCGGCAAGTGGTCAGATATTTTTTTTGGGCGTCATTAAAAAAAAGAAATCTTATTCGTGCTAATTTTAGAACGACTGTAATCAATCTAGATTTCCCCCCTTTTTCTAATTTGCCTATGGTGGTTGTTTATAATGTCCCGGTTTGTAATTAAATCATGTTAAGAGGAATAGTAAACCATATGATCCGAACATGATTTTAATCCTATTTCGTTAATAGATCACTTACTTGTTTTACAAATTCTTGACTCATATTTTGTGAATTATCTAACCGCTTTAATATAACTTTAATTGGTCCGTTACGGTTCCAAATTTCAGCCTCTTCGTCCAATTTCCATTTTGGACCTTCCATCCATATTGCGGAATAAATTGTGCTGAAGGCACATCGTTTGTTAATATTTTCGACGAAAACAAATTGGTCGAAATCAATCCATTCTAAATAGTCCAAATTTTCTTCGGCGTTTAGTTGAGTATGTCTAATAAATTCATCTACTATCAGATCTCCGCTAGTCCAATAACGGAAATGTTCTCTCAACCTTGCTAGATCGCAATTTTTACACCAAGCTACGGATTTCGTTTGTTTCCCGCATTCTAAGCATTTGCTATGCGATAAAGTCTGACTGGTTGAATTGGAAGAAAACCCGAACAACGGGTCTAGAGAAGTCTCTGAATCCAGTTTAAAAAATTATCTGTCTTTCTTATCGTTTTTTTTATTTTTTATTTTTTATTTTTTTTTTTTTTCTTAGAATAAACCAGATATCATATTTATAATCATAGTCAAGACTATAATTTGCGACACTTACATTTTTACCGACAAATCATTTACGTAAATTTAAAACTGTTAAATTAATTTACTGTCAATCATATCATTTGACATTAATTTATTTTGTACCATGAGGACTAAGTTACGTGCATAAAAATTAATATAACGTTGAAATTCTTTTAATTGCAGATCAGTAAATCAACTATTATTCAACATGACCGATAATAAGGTTATTGAATATGGATACGTAAGCACCGATCCTAAATATTATTGATCACAAACTTTTTTTCTCACGCTTTTTTCGCAAACTTTTTAAAATTCTTCCACTTTTTTCAAAAAACTTTATAAAGAAACAATTATGAACTTTACAAAAGCCTCTCAACTTCCAACACAGAAGGAAATCAATGAATTACAATAAGCATCGCTAGTTTCAAATACTGAAAAAATACTGCAAAGTGGCTTCGAGTTGTTGAAAGATTTAAATAAAAGTTGTGATATATAATGATTCGCCTATATCTACTGCTCAAGAAATCCAAATTCCTATAGCTCAAACTCAAACTCAAGTTTCTGTAACACAAATATTCAAAATTCAAGTCAAGTTAATATACCAGAAAATGTAAAGACTTCAGTAACGGCACCTTTTAAACCACTTGTCACTCTAATTCCCCAATGATTACTTGGCAAAAATCGAAAGCACTAATAACCGAAATCCTTTATCTTGCATTAATAACAATATTATAATTAAACTTTCGCCTGGTACCTCTTCACAAAGTTATAACCTAAATATAATCTAAAACTAACATAATTGTAAATAATATGATTACTTTATTATAAAGTGAACAAAATTTGTGTATTCAATGATAAACTAATCAAACTTTGTGTATACTAATAATAAGTGATTTTAATATTCATGAAAAAGGATCGGTGCTCACATAAGACGTATACAATAAGATAAATTATTTATAGGTACGATCAATTATGTTTTAATAAAATATTTCTAATAAAATAATTTGCATATCGGTATGTATTGGATAAATACAATTAATTATAATTTCAAGCATTATTGAATAATAAATATAAAAAAAATAAAATTTAAGTACAGTCCCCGTCAAAAATAATGGCGGACAGTTTGTTTAACCTTATATACGTAATTTTATATCAAATATAGGTAAATATTTTTTAAAATAAAGATAAAAAACAATATTTATAAATTTTATTTGATAAATTAATATGTAGTTTGTCTTCCATTTGCATCAATGATTAGCATGCTATTGATACAGTTAAGTAATATTGAGTTATCAAGATTATAAAAAAAAATTTCATTTGAAATTTTTTTTGTGCAACTAATATTTTTAATATTTTTCTCAATTTTTTTTTAAAATCAGCTCAAATATTGTACGTTCCTATTCCAAAGGAACTTTATGACTTCGCAACTCATTTTAATAAATGTTGATGGTATTGTGATTTCGGTGAGTAATAAAAAAGTTTTAATTTATTTTTTTATTGTTTATTTTTATATAAACATTCCATTATCCAATTTGGTCTAATAACAATGAGCCAAATTGGGATAACGGAATTGCTGTGGTCTACACAAGAAGCAATGTCCCCACCGCCATTACTTTTGACGGGGACTGTATAATATATGATCGCTAAAATTAAGTTTAGTTTTGTACTTAGGGATGTTAAATTGCTAATTTACATCCCGACATTAATTTATATTATATATTATTTAACAAGTTCACAATGAATAAGTAAATAAGACTATTGCAATCCTATACAAACGAAAAAAATTGATAAAAAAAAAAGCAAAAGATTTGCAATGATCGGCGATTATCGGCTGCGAAACAGAATTTGTCCTTTGGGTCATCTTACAAATTAAAAAATCCTATTGCGGAACATTTAAACGAATTTCCAAAGGCTATTGAAGTATAGAATACATGTTGTTAAACGAGAGTTGACAACGTATTGATAACGCATTAGGTGATTGTCTAAAGATGCGTTTCATCAAGCTATCGAATTAATCGTCTAATAGACTAAAAAATTTTCAAAATCATATAAATTTGTGTATCTTTCGCTACGATCTAACTTATTTTATTTGTTCTATAGTATGGTTGTACGAAAAAAAGGATATTTTATTTATTTTATGGATCAACTTTTGTCGAAAAAACCTTTCAATCTGGGTCTCTTTACCTAATATTGGACCTCGATGTATACGTGAATATTAGTTCCAACTTTTTATATATTTCAAATGGTTATGATAATGAAGGTGGAAGAGAATTGCACATGAGAAATATCATGATTCATTCAATGTTGAATATTACTGGAAATAATAATTTTCGGATGAACGATTAATAGTAATAATTGATTATGTTCAACATTTTGATCCTTCAAAGAGAAACTCTTGGAAATAATAGTATCTACCTTGATTTGTTATTGTTATTCAATCAGTTTCATGAGCTTAACTTAATAATTTAAATTTTATTGTTAGAAAGTTGATTTGAAATATTTAAAATGAATTTAAAAGAGAAGTCCTTATATGCAACGTATTTATTTGCACGACATGATTGTTGATTCTTACGCAGATTTCGGAAATGAATAGTAATAACATTTCAAATATCAAAACGAAGGAATTATGGCGGAAATATTTTAAGAGCAAAAGAAAGTAACAAACTGGGAGGTTTACTATGTCCGTAACTCGATTTTAATAGCAAATACTAGCGCTAGGTGATTTCGCTATATGCGGATCAATAATATCAACAATCAAATTGTCATGTTTGTAACTATTTTTTTTTAATATTTATTTTGACACCTCACATTTGATTATGAGACCAATCCGATCAGATTGAATCATATGAAAATTAAATAAAATCACAATCGAATGGTTTTATTCACAATACTACTTTTATTTGGGAAGATTGCTAGGTTCTGAGAATTATATATAAAAAAAATTTATACTTTTTTTCTAATATCGAAAAGTAAGGAAACAAATATTGTAACATCAAATATTAGCCCTGCTTGGAATTTCAAAAATCCATTATCCGAATAAAGAAGTTCCGCAATTTGGTTCCTTCGTTTTGTAATACCGAATTTCTAATTGGTTAAATTATTAAATATAAGTAAGTTGTTAGAGTTATTAGATTTCGGGAAGTGATGAAAATTTTTTGTTTCTGGTTATAATTTTTTGAATCAAAATATGAGATGCATTTCCAAATTTGAACAAGGGATAATGCGGAGTATATACAACTTGATTTTAATCGACATTTCAATTCATTGCCGAAGTATTTATAAAAACAATAGTAAAGGTAACAAAATAGATGTAAAACAAAGATTATGTACGCTTATTCTTTTGATGTTATAATGAAAGATATTCTAAGGGGTAATAAGAAAAAATTTTTTTTTTTTACTCTGTTAATAACGTACAAATCTTATTAAGTCAACTGAAAATAATTTTTTTGAAGAAGTATTAATAAAACTTATTTCAAAATCTTCTCGGATAAAAGGTTTAATGTTAAGGATGTCATTTAAAATACGGAAAATTTATCGCCGTTAATTCATGTTTATTTATATTTATCGTGAAATGTTTAACAGCAGCATCAAAAGAAACGTTTTGAAAATCATATTATTATTGTAACAAACTTTGTCGACTGTCAATATTATTGAAAAATGATAAGCTTTGATTACAAATAAAAATAATCTAGTTGTTATATAAATTAAAATTTAGTGGTTTATTGAAACATAAACAATTTATCCTTCATTATACGACCTTTTTAGGATATAAAATTTAATTTGTGACGTTGTACAAGATTAAATTTGACATTTTCAAAAGAAACTTTTATAAATTACAACTTAACTTTAATCACAAAATCCGAATTCAGTTTCACAAAATTAAAGATTCTTAATCTGCGATCATATCTTTTAACAACAATATCCCATGCATTTGGCCTAAACAAATACCGTATTCCTCCGAAAATAAGCACTCCCCGAAAATAAGCATTATCTTATTTTTTTAGTATCCGAAAATAAAATAAATGCAAAACAAACCCGATTTATTAAATATTTTATAAATTTCAATGTTTTTTTATTTATTTTAAAGAATTCTTTGCCATCAATATTTCTTTCATCATTATTAATGATTGCCGTCACCATCAATGCTACTATTATCGTCATTATCGTTCACCGTTAACACACCCGGAATTACCGCTAAATTATATCCACTTTCGCGAAACTTATTTTACGGATTCTTTTATATGACCCCTAAAAGAAACGTGTTAGAAATATAAAGCATTTATCATTTTTACATAGCTTCTGAGATTGAAAATTTAGCAATTTTGTTAGTACCCGAAATTAAGCATCTCTATAGCAAAAAAAGGGTGCTTAATTTCGGAGGCATACGGTACTTGTCAAAATGTATTATACTTATCTTCGTGAAATTTACATCTAAATAGCGTTAATTTAATAACGTTATATATATATGACTTAAATTATAAAATACAACACTTCAAGTAACCAAGTCAATGATTAGTATGACTCAATTTCATATTCAAAAGGATAATCTTTCAATGGGATTGACCTTTTTAACTAATAAATGAATTGATTTCACTTTACGTATATAACCAGTTTGCACCATACCATCTTTGGCTACATCCAAATCTCATGTTTAATAAAAGAACTTATGATCATGCAATCGTCAAATATTTTGCACCAACATAATTATTTCTTTTGTAAGTCAAAATTATAATATTAAACAATATATTTTCTTTCATAAACTTTCCTTTCCCTATTTGAATGTTCGTATGTGTGACTAATTAAATTTATTATTTATTTTTTTGAATTATGCTTATTGTTTAAATTCTTACTAAAAATGCATACTAATGTGAAAACAATAATTACTTAATTTTGATTTATGACTGTGTAAGTGATTTCTTCGAAATGAACGAATAACGTGAATAAATTAAGATAAAAATCGTATCTAAACGGTGGCCTTTTTTTTTACCTAATAATAACGAGAATAAAAGTGCTAGTAAAATTTAAATCGTTAATTTCTCATTTTTTTTTTTTACATTTTGCCGTATAAAAAAGGCTAAGATCTTATATAGGGATTTAACGGACTAGTATAAATTGCCTTTTCATGAATCGATAAATCATGACCAGAAACAGATTTTCCAAATTTGCCTCTTCCGCAACGTCAAATTGATCAGACAATTCAGACGTATTTGGATCATCACATATGGCGGAAACCCAATTTCCAAAATCTTCATAAAGTTGATATGCCAAAACTGTAAACAACAGATTCTTTTGTCTATTAAAGATTTCCGGAGCAACGATAGGTATTACTCCATAGATTTGTTTTGATGGTTTATCAGCCGGGCCGTTATCCATCCTAATATCTATTGAATCTGCTTCGTTTATTCTTCGTGTATATTCTTTTCGTTGAGTATTTCTATTAAAAATATCTCTGGAACAACAAAAGGTATTACTCCATAGATTTGTTGTGACGTTTTGTCAACTGGATCGTGCACACCATTATCCGAGACTCTGGTATCTATTGCGTCTGCTTTGTTTTCAACTAATATATTTCCTCCGTGAATATACCCATGAACGAGACCAGCTTCATGAATAACATTAAGACCAGCTGCTATTGACCATAGCATATCTACTATATCTCTCCAGCAAAGAAGCCCGGTAGATTGTTCAAGATATTCATATAAATCTCCTTGTTCATAATATCTCATAACGAAAATATAACATGAGGTTGAATTCTTAATCATACCAAAACAATCAGCCAAAGCGCCATTCTGTAAACAACGGTGATATCTATATAACTTTTTTTAGTGAAAGTTAAAAATAAAACAGAAAAGAGTAAATATTGTGGGCACAAGGATGTTGATTTAATCTAACTATTATAATGTATACTTTAAAAGAAAAATCCCGGTGACATATATACTGTAACTATTAAAACACGTTACGGATCATACAGATCTAGGAGTTATCACGTGAGGATATCTCGAATAATAAATCATATGATCCGAACATGATTTAATAGCAAACCCTATTTCGTTTCAATGATCAAATCAATCACTTACTTGTTTTACAAATTCTTGACTCATATTTTGTGAATTATCTAACCGCTTTAAAATAACTTTAATTGGTCCGTCACTGTTCCAAATTTCAGCCTCTTCGTCCAATTTCCATTTTGGACCTTCCATCCATATTGCGGAATAAATTGTGCTGAAGG